>CM050322.1:42183383-42283383 GCA_027475135.1 Bactrocera correcta | reverse complement strand
GCTGCGCTGCCTCGAACAGCGTCAGTACCGCTGCTTGCACACCGTAGTACACCGTTACCAAACTAACGCGATTAACAGGCGACTCGCATGTAAGTACCGATTAGAGAAAATGAATAGTGCTGGGTGAGTTGCTAACCGGAGGTCTAAGCGGTCAGTCGATTTTTAATTTCATAATTTCTCCTTCGCAGGGGAGCCGGGAAAATACTGCCCTGTATTCTACAGTCAACCGCGTCTGGGAGTAACTACCCTTCACCAGAAGCCAAAGGACCATCACCGCCGTATAACTCACCGTGCCAACTTCAACAAGCGCCAACGCCTGGCACGCCAATTTCGCTCGCTTCCATCTGACTCGCCGTATAAATACACGCTGGTCTGGCTGTCCACATAAGGGGGGGAGTAAACACTTTTCTTTGCTAAGGGTTCGTGGGTCCCAAGTCTGACCCTGGAGCGGCTGAGCATACCTCAGCTATGGACGAAACCCCATTACAAATGGCGCCCGAGCAGGAACCTGACTTTGTGAGGGACAGTGAAAAACATGAAACGGTCACCAGCGCTCATGAATCAGGTTCGCCGTGCCCCCACACAATCATAAGCATCGCAGTACTTCAGCGAATAAGGCTCTAACACTTGAGACGGACACGACCAGTTGGATTTATTGGCTGAAGAAGGACCGATTAGTCACCGAGTGCAGACGACACCACATCGCTGTCGAAGGGCGCACCGGAGCAGATCTCCGCAGCTCCGTATCTCCTGCATCCGTGCAAAGCGCCACAATAAATCCACGGAGGACCTAGTAAAACCTTTGGAAAGGGAAATGAAGGAGGAAGGTAACGCCACCATACTTGTTCCAACCGCCCCGGTAAGCAAAGCGATAGCAACACGTGACGACATCACATCGGCTGCAAAATCGCCAGATTTGGAGGTTATAAACTCCGTGCGGCGATGCAACATACGCTACAGAGGTCGCGAAAATTTAAACGACTTTTTAGAGCGATGCGAGGAACTCGCCGAATGCTACTCTATAGCAAATAACCAGCTTCTTGCTACTATGCCGGAAATTTTGCAAGACAAAGAGCTGCAATGGTTTCGTATAAAACGCAATGTCATAAACACATGGGTTGACTTTCGTTACGAGGCTGAACGGTTTTTTTTTTTTACCGAAACGACACCTCTCACATCTGGAAGAAACCATTCATCAGCGCAAGCAATTGCCCAGAGAGAAAGCAAAAGATTATGTGTTGGCCATCCAAACGCTTGTTCGCCAGCACCCGAAACTTCGGAATGAAGATCACACCGAACGTATGTATGACGGTCTAAGGGTGGAATATCGCTTATGCGTCCGATGAAGCGACTTCAACAGCGTAGACGAACTACTCGAGTTAACCGAAGAATTCGAATTGTTAAAAGGCGAGGAGACCAGGCAAGCAAGAAACACCATCACTGTTTGACGGCGGTAAGTACTAAGTATTGCCGCGAGAAACTTTGTTGGCGATGTAAGCAGCCGGGACACCGAAGACACCAATGTCGCAACCAGCACCGAATATTTTGCTCTCGCTGTGGACGCGACGGAATCATGTCGCGAGACTGCATTTGTCCTACACATGCGACAGTGCGAGCTACTCCGTCCATACCCAGTACAACAGCACTCAAAGCAACGCTACCGTACCCAGAAGGGAAACAAGATGGCCGTTATTATTTGCCCATCACTGTCGCAGACATGCAGACCGAAGCCCTGGGGGACACCGGAGCCACGCTCACATATATCGGTAAGGAAATTCAACGACATCTAGATAAACACAGAATTAAAGCCAAACGCCAGACCCGCCGCATTCAGACGTATATACCTAGCACGAAAATGTATCCTGTTACTATAGAGCTGGGTAACAAGTCTACGCACCTACTTGTATCAGCTCTAACGACGCTTTCGGAACATGTCATCTTAGGCATGGATTTCTTAAGGAAGCAGGACCAGACTATCACCATCGATGGTCAACCCCTAACCGCTACACCCGTAAGCACACAGGCACCTACCGATCACCTTGCTATGCTAACCGAAAGGCAACATCTTACGGAAAAGGAGAATTATCAATTGAATACTCTCCTCACTGAAAACGCGGCAGTATTCTCGACGATAACCGGCCCCAGCACAGCCACCGAACACATAATTGTAAGAAATAATCAATCAAGAGGTGAACGAATTGATTGCAACAGGCCGCATCGAAACCTCTAACAGCGCCTATAGCTCGCCCATTGTCCTAGTGCGAAAGAAACAAGGAAGTTGGCGAATGTGTATAGATTACCGGCAACTTATCGCAGCAAGTATACCAGACGTATACCCATTTCCCCAAAAAACGCAATCCTAGACCAACTCAGGGAAGCTCGGTTTATTTCGACCATCGACCTGATAACCGGCTACCGGCAAATTCCGCTACACCCCCGCTCTCGCCCGTACACCGCATTCACCGTACCGGGGAGAGGTTTATTCCAGTGGCGAGTAATGCCTTTTGCCATTAATGCTGCATTCGGCGCCGGCAACATTCCATCGAGCCTTAGACACCGTGCTGGGATCAGAACTACAACCGAAGGTCCTTGCCTATCTGGACGACATCATTGTCTTGGGAAACACTTTTGAAGAGCACTTAGATTACTTGCAAACGGTGTTCACGCGCCTTCAGCAAAATCATATGCAGATCAACTTTGAAAAATGTAAGTTTGTGCAGCAACGCCTCCATTACTTGGGCCATGTAGTCAGCACCGAGGATATTCACACCGACCGGGCTAAGGTCGCAGCCATTAGCGACGCGGTAGCACCTACCCCCATCCGAGAACTACGCCGCTTTCTAGGAGCAGCCTCGTGGTACCGACGTTTCGTAGCAGACTTTGCCAAAATATCAGCACCTCTGAACCGCTTAGTAAAAAAAGTCAGCATTGGACATGGGGTTCCGAACAAGAAGAAGCATTCCAGGTGTCAAAGGAAAGACTAACTAGTGCATTCATCCTGGGCTGCCCTGACTTCGAGAGGCCTTTCTGTCTGCAGACTGACGCCAGCGGAGAAGGACTAGGCGTAGTGCTATTTCAGCGCAATTCTGACCAAGAACTCGTCGTAGCATACGCCAGTCGCAGCTTGACAGAGTTGGAGAAGCGGTACTCTGCCACCGAACAGGAGTGCCTAGCCGTATTGTGGGGTATAAGGAAAATGCGACCATACATGGGGGGCTATCATTTCACCGTAATCACCGACCATCATTCACTTAAATGGCTTCACACCCTGCAGAACCCATCCGGAAGACTTGCAAGGTGGGCACTAGAGCTACAACAGTTTGACTTCGAAATAGAGTATCGCAAAGGTATCCTCAACGTAGTCCCCGATGCGCTATCCAGATGCCCACTGAAAGACCAAGAAGGCGATGAGCAACTTTTGCATGCCGTCCATGATCAACCGGATAGATGGTAAGAAAGACGTACGCGCCAGGTACACGATCAACCGAAGAAACATCCCGATTACCAACTTATCGATGGCCGGCTCTTTCGGCACGTCGCCCCACGCAATAAGCTATCCAGGTCACCACGCTGAAAACTATGCGTACCAGAGCACCGTCGACTCGAAGTCCTGAGAGAAAATCGCGACGCTAGTACCGGCGGTCACATGGGTGCACACAAAACACTCAAACGCACTCAAGAAGGGTATTATTGGCCTGGGATGCATAGAGATGCACTCAGATATGTTCGTCGATGCCAACATTGTGCCGAATATAAGGTAGACCAGCGCCGACCTGCCGGGATGATGGCCACAATGCAATGCTTACGACCGTGGGAAGTTGTAACGGCGTACTTTGTAGGTCCACTACCACGTTCAACAAATGGCAACACATGCTTGCTAGTGCTCACGGATAAGTTCTCCAAGTGGGTGGAGCTCATGCTAGTCCGGAATGCAACCACCGCCAGTGCTATAAAGGCGCTACGAGAGCGCGTGATACACCGGTTTGGTTGCTCTGACATATTCCTTGCCGACAACGTTAAGCAATTCACCGGCAAGATACATTTCCTGGAGAGCTACGGAATCAAACATTGTTTCACCGCTATTTACGTCCCACACGAGAACCCAACCGAGCGCACAAACAGAGTCGTGAAAACTATGATCGCACAACGAGCAAAGGCCGATCATCGGACCTGGGACCAACTATCCGAAATAGCTTTCGCGATAAATACATCAAAACACGACTCTACAAAAACATCAGCAGCTGAGATAAACTTCGGGTACACACCGGCTACACCGAAACAAATCCGTAAAGAAGGGAACGTGCCTGACGAAGAAGCCACCACCGTGCCGATACTCACCGAGCTTTGGCAAGAAATTTCTCACAATTTTCCTACCGCAGCAAAACGCCAGAAGAAATACTACGATTTGCGCAGACGACCATGGAAGCCACTTATCGGCGAGAAAGTACTCAAAAGAGATCATCCGCTCTCTTCCGCAGTAAATGTGCATCTGCAAGATCTAAAGCAGGTGCCAACAGAATACTAAACTTGAATAGCTGCTAGCGCGCTCTCTACCGAGCTTACGGACTCTAGCTCCGAGCTACTTAGCACTAATGTAACGCAACAATAGACGTTGCCAACACTAATCGAAGCGTCCGTTTGCTCATTTTTTTCGCCAACCACAGCCACCAGATGAGCCTCAAAAGCCACAACCGTTTCGTCCACCACCGGAAGCACGACCTCGGGTGCACACGAATGCAACCGAGGTGCACCGCAATAAGCGTAGACGTCACTGGGTCAGCTGCCCGAACTCGACCGAGGGCATCCAGGCAACCCCAGGAGCGCAGCGTCAGCAAACAGCAAGGGCGGCCGGGCATAAAACCAGCAGAACTAGAAGCATTGCCGCGATAGACGCCGCTCAGCACGAACGCTCGTAAACTCCCGACCACCAAACGAGTCCCAGCGGCAGGTGAAGCAAATCACGAAGCTTTTGCCACGACAGGGCTGCGCGCTGCCCAAACGACGGCCACGGTCCATGTCGAGTCGACACCGATCCACCCAAAGGCCCAAACGACGGCCACATGCCCACGTCGAGACGACACCGGTTCACCCAAAGGCCCAACCGACCGACGATGGGGCGTATGCCCAAACGACGGCGACACAAAGTCCCATGGCCGAGACCAGCGCACGACCAACCCCGCCTATCACGGCGCCCGGAGAAGTAACACCAGCGAGCGAGATTCCAGGGTTCCTGGAAGGGCTGACCATGACGCGACAGCATTTCACCAAGCGCTCCAAGCGATTTCATTTCATTTCATTTGTGCATTTGTACGACAAGGCCAGAGATTAAAATTAATTTTACTAGTTGCAAGTACTCATTTGTGCATTTGTACAACTAAATTCAAAATTGGTGTTAGGTAGGTTAAGAATTTGCTGCTAAATAAAGATTTCCACATCCGCTCCCCGTTCACGGCACATGCCAACCAGGACGGACAGCCAGCTTCCAGCTAAACCATCGTGGGAGATCGAAACCACTCCTTCCACCTGTAGCCAGCGAAGTATCGTTGTCCGAAGTGAGGGAAGACTGTAACGTGGCTTTCACCACCTTACAATAATTTACTTCAACACTGTACATCATTTACCCTCACCATACCTCAACATAGAGAAGGTATACTGGGATTATCCTGCACGTACTAAACTTCACTTCACCGCATTGACCAAAGCTACGCTAACAACTTACCTCACTACACTGACGAAAGCTGCGCTATGCTGCTATATAAGCAAGCACTTCACACCGAATGCGATCATTTTCTCCAGCTCGCCAGCGAAGACGGTCGCCCAGCAGTCAGCGGCAATAGGCAGTGGTAAGTGAAGTAGCTAGTTGTGGTAGACATTGCGTTGAAAAGGTATCACGCCTCGGTGTGATGCAAGTGCTCGCAATGACTCTGTCTTATATACTGTAGAATTAGGTATTTTGCAGGCATTGCGTTGAAAAGGCATTACACCTGGGTGTGATACAAGTGCTCGCAATGGCTCTGCCTTATATACAGTAGAATTGGCCATTTTGATGGGATTCGCAGGCATTGCGTTGAAAAGGCATCACACCTCGGGGTGATGCCAGTGCTCGCAATGGCTCTGCCCAATTGATGTTGTTAGTCTCCGCAGGCATTGCAGTGAAAAGGTATTACACCAAATCGGTATAATACCAGTGCTCGCAATGACTCTGTCGTTGTGTTAGTTTTCGCAGTCGTTGCGCGCAATGGCTCGACCGTAGTTGCGTTGTGATACAGCGACATTAAAGCTGCGCTGCCTCGAGCAGCGTCACTACCGTTGCCTGCACACTAGTGCACCGTTAATATATCCGTCACAGCTGCGCTGCCTCGAACAGCGTCAGTACCGCTGCTTACACACCGTAGTGCACCGTTACCAAACTAACGCGATTAACAGGCGACTCGCATGTAAGTACCGATTAGAGAAAATGAATAGTGTTGGGTGTGTTGCTAACCGGAGGTCAACGCGTTCAGTCGATTTTTAATTTCATAATTTCTCCTTCGCAGTGGAGCCGGGAAAATACTGCCCTGTATTCTACAGTCAACCGCGTCTGGGAGTAACTACCCTTCACCAGAAGCCAAAGGACCATCACCGCCGTATAACTCACCGTGCCAACTTCAACAAGCGCCAACGCCTGGCACGCCAATTTCGCTCGCTTCCATCTGACTCGCCGTATAAATACACGCTGGTCTGGCTGTCCACATAAGGGGGGGAGTAAACACTTTTCTTGCTAAGGGTTCGTAGGTCCCGAGGCTGACCCTGGAGCGGCTGAGCATACCTCAGCTATGGACGAAAACCCATTACAGTTTGTTGAGAAAAATCACATGTTTGCTTCAACCTTTTAAACGGTCTAGCGGCTAAAGTATTTGATGTAGGTAGGTCAAATAGATTGCACCGTTTAGGTAGTTTAAAGGACACATTTTGGTTTCAACTTTCTAAGCGCTCTAGCGGCTAAAGTATTTAACGTAACGTAAGGCAAATAAATTTTACCGGTTAGGAAGTTTGAAGAGCTTTCAGAAAAGCTCACAAATAAATGTAGTTTGTTGAAAAAAATCACATTTTTGCTCCAACATTGTAAACGCCCCAGCGCCTAAACTATTTAGCATAGGTAGGTCAAAGAAATTCCACCAGTTAGGTAGTTTAAAAGGCGCTCAGGAAAGCTCACAATCTATTCTCTATCACCACCAAAAGCGTGGCAATAGTGTTCACAAAAAAATGTAGATTTTTGAGAAAAATCACATTTTGGTTTCCACTTTGTAAACGCTCTAGCGGCTAAAGAATTTAACGAAAGTAGGTCAAATAAATTGTACCGGTTGAAAGTTTGAAGAGTTTTCAGAAAAGCTCACAACCTATCCTCTACAACCACTAGAAGCGTTTCAATAATGTTCACAAAGAAATGTAATTTTTTGAGAAAAATCACATTTTTCTTCAACTTTGTGAACGCCTTAGCGCCTAAACTAGTGTTCACAAAGAAAAGCAGTTGTTTAAGAAAAATCACATTTTTGTTTCAACTTGTAAAGGCTTTAGCGGCTAAAGTGTTTGACGTAGTCAGGTCAAATAATTATCACCGGTTAGTAAGTTTGAAGAGCTTCCACAAAAGCTCTCAACTTATCCTCTAGCACTACCAGGCGCGTTGCAATAGTATTATGAGAAAAATAGTTTTTTGAGAAAAATCACATTTTTGCTTCGACATTGTAAACGCTCTAGCGGCTAAATTATTTGACGTATGTAGGTCCTATAAATTGTACCGGTTAGTAAGCTTTTAGAAAAGCTCTCAACCTATCCTCTATCGCCGGCAGGAAGTTTGAAGAGCTTTCAGAAAAGCTCTCAACCTATCTTGCTAGTGATACCAGGGGCGTGACAATAGTGTTTCGAAGAAAAGTAGGTTTTTGAGAAAAATCACATTTTTGCTTCAGCATTGTAAACGCTATAGTGGTTAAATTATATGACGTAGATAGCTCCAATAATTTGCGCCTGGTAGATAGTTTGGAAAGCTTTCAGAAAAGCTCTCAACTTCCCTCTATCGCCACCAGGGGTTTGGCAATATTTTTCACAAAAAAAATGTAGGTTTTTGAGAAAAATCACATTTTAAACGCTCTATCGGGTAAAGTATTTGACGTAAGTAGGTCAAATAAATTGCACCGGTTAAGAAGTTTGAAGAGCTTTCAGAAAAGCTCACAACATAACCGTTTTCACCACCAGAAGCGCGGCAGTGGTGTTCACAAAGAAAAGTAGTTTTTTGAGAAAAATCGCATTTTAAACGCTCTAGCGGCTAAATTATTCGACGCAGGTAGGTCAAATCAATTGCACGCGTTAGTAGGTTTGAAGAGCTTTCACAAAAGCTCACAAACTATACTCGGTCACCACCAGAAGCGTGGCAATAGTGTTCACAAAAAATGTAGTTTTTTGAGAAAGATCACACTTTGGTTTCAATTTTGTAAACTCTCTAACGGCTAAAGTATTTAACGTAAGTAGGTCAAATAAATTGCACCGTTTGGGTAGTTTAAAGGGCGTTCCGGGAGGCTCACTACCAGAAGCGTGGCAATAGTGTTCACAAAAAAGTGTAGTTTCGTGAGACAAAACACATATTTGTTTCAACCTTGCAAACGCTTTAGCGGCTAAGGTATTTAACTTGCACCGGTTAGTAAGTTCAAAGAGCAAGAAATGTAGTACCACCACCAGAAGCGTGACAATAGTGTTCACAAAAAAATTTAGATTTTTGAGAAAAATCACATTTTTGTTTCAAATTTTAAACGCTCTAGCGGCTAAATATTTGACGAATGTAGGTCTAATAAATTGCATCTGGTTGATAGTTTAAAACGCTTTCAGAAAATCTCTCAACCTATTCTCTACCACCAACAGAAGCGTGGCAATAGTGTTCCGAAGAGAAGTAGTTTTTTGAGAAAAATCACATTTTTGTTTCGACGTAGTAAACGCTCCAGCGGCTAAGGTATTTAAAGCACGCAGGTCAAATAAATTGTACCGGCAATAAGTTTGAAGAGCTTTCAGAAAAGCTCTCAACCTATCCTCTATCGCCTCCAGGCGCGTTGCAATAGTGTTCACACAAAATTTAGTTTTTTGAGAAAAACCACATTTTTGTTTCAACTTTGTAAACGCTCCAGCGGCTAAAGTATTTAACGTAGGTAATTCAAATAAATTGTGCCGGTTAGTAAGTTTAAAGAGCTTTCAGAAACGCGCACAGCCTATCCACTACCACCACTAGAAGCGCGGAAATAGTGTTCACAAAGAAAGAAGAAAGTTTGTTGAGAAAAATCACGTTTTTGCTTCAACATTGTAAACGCCCTAGCGCCTAAACTATTTAAAGTAGGTAGGTCAAACAAATTGCACCAGTTAGGTAGTTTAAAAAGCGTTCAGGAAAGCTCACAATCTATTCTCTATCACCACCAGAAGCGTGGCAATAGTGTTCACATAAAAGTGGAGTTTCTTGAAAAAAATCACATTTTTGTTTCAACCTTGTAAACGCTCTAGCGACTAAAGTATTTGACTTGCACCGGTTAGCAAGTTTGAAGAGCTTTCAGAAAAGCTCTCAACCTATCTTCTATCACCATCAGAAGCTTGGCAATAGTGTTCTCAAAAAAATGTAGTTTTTTGAGAAAAATTACATTTTCGTTTCAACTTTATAAACGCTTTGGCGTCTAAAGTATTTGACAGAGGAAGGTCAAATAAATTACACCTGTTAGATAGTTTAAAGAGGTTTCAGAAAAGCTCTCATCTGGTTTGTCTGTCAATTGTTATACGTCAAAACCTACTGAATTTTGACAGCTAATCGAGTTCAGTAGGTTTTGACGTTTAGCAGTTGGAAAAGAGGGACGACCAGATGAAAATCCCGCCAAATTATTAATCGAATGGAGACATTTTTCATTTTTTTGTCTCCATTTGTAACGGCCATTATTTCGAAGAATGACGAAGGTGAAACAGCACGCAGATTGAAAGATATGAGCATATTTTAATAATTTGGCGGGAGTTTAATCTGGGCGTCCCCCTTTTCCAACTGCTAAACGTCAAAACCTACTGAATTTTGACAGCTAATCGAGTTCAGTAGGTTTTGACGTTTAGCAGTTGGAAAAGAGGGACGACCAGATTAAAATCCCTCCAAATTATTATTCGAATGGAGACATTTTTCATTTTTTTTTCTCCATTCGTAACGGCCATTATTTCGAAGAATACCGAAGGTGAAACAGCACGCAGATTGAAAGATGTGAGTATATTTTAATTTTTATTAAGTAAATTTGCATTTATTTAATACTTTTTTATTTTATTTTACAGACAAAATGCCGAAAACAACCAGCAGTTGGAAGAAATGTGTTGCTGGATGTAACGAGGGAGGAAGGACATTTAGTTTTCCAAACAGTGGAACGGACCTCGAACGGTGAGTGAAAAACATTAAATAGTACAAAAAGTGTTTGTGAATTTGTGAAAAATTTCGAAGAAATAAGTGTTTCGATTGTGCAATGAAAATAGTAATTTTGTATAATGAAACTGAATTTCCGTGTGTTTTTAAGTGTGATGTGCTGAACAAGTAGAGCGCGACAGACTGCAAGCGACATTTGTCAAATATTAAAATACACACATTCTTATGGACACAGTTATGGAGTTGTGCAGCTGCCTCAATAACTGTGTACTTAACACCATGTGTATTTTAATATTTGACAAATATCGCTTGCAGTCTGTCGCGCTCTACTTGTTCAGACCGTAACTGTCAATTTATTGCCTTTGCCGTTAAATAACTAAATAAATTGTTTTAAAGTAACGATTTATCTTTGAACATTTATGATAGTCATAAAAAAACTGTACTTTTAAATATTCATTAAGTATGCACTTTTTGCACTATTATTATTATTATTATACATATTTGATTTTATATATAACATTTTGTATTTTATTTTGTTTCTTTTAATAAGCGTAAATGTTGGATCAAACAATTAGGTGTTTTTGAAGATTCAAATGAAAAAACACCTAAACACATTTTTGCGTGCGAGCGGCATTTTTCAAATGAAATGCGTAACGCAAAAAAACTGCGTCCGAGAGCCGTTCCGGACATAAATTTAATAAATGAACCAATATTTAACGCCACAAATTCTGAAAATATAATTGAAATAGGCCTTGAAGATTTTTTCCCCCAAATGGAAGGATCTGCCTCAAATGCAAACGGTGCATCGAGGCAGCTGCTTCCACTTTTAGAAAATATTTTAGAGCCTCTGCCACTTCTTGAGGAGGAACTACTAAAGAGTAGCGAAAAAGCCGCGCAAACAGGTAGGGGTCTGACAGCAGGGACAGATAGAAAAAAAAATTGAGAGAAGAGAATAGGATTTTAAAAATAAAATTAGACGAAAAGAACAGGAGAATAAGAGTATAAAAGCTCAGTTGGTCCAAATGGCAACTGAATTAGAAAGATGTACGGAAATGTTAAGAAGCAGTTTCGAACAAAAGTTCATATCAGTTTCTTGTGATGAAATGTCACTAAAATGTCATTTGCAGTATGATAGGAAATTTGATAGGGTGATAGGTCTTGAAGATTATGGCGATGAAAATCGCACATCTAGAATAGCCACAACTGCAAAGACCATAATGGTACAAGGTATAGGTGGAGGACCTTGGTCCCACCCGTTAGCTTATTTTTTTATTAGAGGCTCATGTAAAGGGGATGTTTTTACGATAGCCCCCATTTATTGAAATGTAGTCGAAACTGCTTACAAGATATGAAAAATAAAGTTGATTTTAAAAATAGTCGCGTATGTTGGTCAGATATAGTCAATTTTTATAAACAGGACTGTAAGTCGAGTTATCGGTGTGCGCATAAATTAACCGATGCTCATATTTACCCCAATACATTTCAAAAAATGAAAGTTAAATTCGCGTCTCAAGTTTTAAGTAATACGGTCTTCAGGTATGCTTTCTCTTTACAGCTCGGATGTCGTTTTTTTTATAATAAATTATTCGATATTTTTAATAGTAGTTTCACTGAGGCCATTGTACCCACTAAAAAAGTTCTTATAAGTTCCCCACAGCAAAACCAGTTTTTAGATGAGGCAGAAAAAGTTTTGAAAACAATTCGGGTCGCAGATGACTTAGGAAACAACACAACAAGTAATTTCAATTTTGTAAAGGGGTGGTTCATTAATATTAATAGTTTAAGACGATTGTGGCGATTGCTGTCACACTCAGGATTTCTTTACCTGAAGACAAGACGACTTTGTCAGGACAGCTTAGAGCATTTTTTTGGTCAGATTAGAGGTAGGGGAGGTACTCGAGTTACACCTTTCATGTTCTCTAGTTTATTTAGGAAGTCATGGGGTTTACGTTACGTAAATGTCGTAACAAAAGGTAACTGTGAGCTGCCTTTAGAACCCGAAGCCACAGTTATTTCAGAACATAGCCATAATGTTCTTCTTAATCTGTGCAATGATTCCGTTTTAAGTCACCTTTATTGACAGGATTTCCAGGGTTTATCACGGCCCGAACACTCCATTGTTAGATCCATTACCTTAGATAGTAGTTTAGAAATTAGCTTTTTAAAGAAAAATGATTTTAGTTATTTTTGCGGCTACCTTTATTTGAAAATTTTTAAAATGCACACATGCCTCCTGCCATTGCCTTATATAGAAGATGAAATTCCTTCTGATGAATTCATCTTTATACATCAAAACCAGATCGATAAATGCAACTTAGTGAAGCCGCCTCAAGAATTTGTTGCATTTATTAATAATTTAGAAATAAAATTTGTTGAGGAATTTGACAGAAATTGTCATAAAATAGGATTAGGAGAAATTATTTTTGCTAAATTAAAAGATATTAGGCCATTCTTGTGTTGTGAAGACTGTGACCCAAAGGTAGTTATTGCTCTATTTATTAGAATTAGAATTTATTTTGGGACGAAATTTTTAAATAGAGATTTATCTTTACCCAAATTTAAGAATAAAATTTTGTGTGTTTCATATTTGTAGTTTTTATCTTCATTTTTTAGTGGTTGCAATGAGCTAAATATTTTATACTACAATAAGATTTTTTAAGCAGATTCGCATTAAGAGGCTCTAAAGTTAGAACGTTTAATAGAAAGTTTTTAATAACAAATTAGAATTTGGGATTTAAATATTGGCATTTGTATATATGTATGTTTATTTTTATAGTTTTAAGTATTATATTAATATACTGTGATATTGTTTTTGTTATTTTTTTATACTATTATATATGAATTGTTATCGTTTTGGTTTTTTTTTTTCATTTTTTTATGTAAATAAATTTTTAATGGATGATATAGGCCTACTGGGGAACCGAGCAACAAAAAATAACTTCGGTAACGCGCCCCTTTGCATACCTCATAGGTGGTGTGGAAAATGCGAATTGGGTGTTTTATTTAAAATGCCCAAAAATAGCTTTTTTTCTGATCTGGCTACAATGGAAAATGTTATAAAAAAACGCTTATTTTGAGGCGCTCTCACACTGGAATAAGTTAAACATCCTTTTATTCCTACTATTTATATTTGTGTGTGCGTTTCATATCGTGTACGAGCTTTATTTCACTTAGATTGTCAAGCAACGGTAAGTTCTGCAAAAGTGGGAACATCATTAACATCTTTATGTTAAAATTAAATTATACATTATATGATACATTATACGTAGCGAAGAACGTGCCGGGCCCCTAGTATTTATATATATATATATTTATATATATATTTATATATATATATATATATATATATATATATATATATAATATATATACATATAGATACATATAGTATCCTTAATAGGGAGGATCTGCTGTATTAAAAATATCCTAACATCGGAATTAAATATTTTGGTTTTTAATGTGTTAGGGAAGCTGAATCAATTAAATTAAGATCAGTATTCATTATACATACAGTGTGCACTCATGCTTATGTCAGCCAGCGAAAATTCAGTTCTTCTGTTGCATACTTCCTTCGACTTTTGGCTCAGCAGATACGATAATAAACCTTTTCTTTGTGCTCAGTATATACAGTCGACAACATTTGCTTTGTTTACATACTTATACTCACCTCTATCAAAACTTAGGGTTTTGTGTAACACTTTTTTTGCTACTTTCATGGTATTCAGGGTGTTGTGTTAGCATTTGAGCTACATATAAATTTTAAATTTTGATGATCACCACTTTAAAATATATTAAATAATGCAAGTGTTTACGTTATTTAAGTGATTATATTGAATTACTTTGAAGATTTGTTCAATTTTATTGGGATATTACTTGTTGTTTAATGTTAAATCAGTGGTTTTTTTGTGTGCAATTTTAAAACACGCTTCAAGTATTTCTATATTTTTGCATGCAGTAGGATGCAATCCTGGGTGGTAATTTGTCGTTTGACATATGTATACAAAGTGACAATAAGAATTTCTTTAAGAATTTTTAATAAGCAGGCAGCCAGCCCTCATTTTCGGCACATAAAATTTTTGTGCATTTCACATAGGTAACTACCTCCCCCTTTTAAAGTTAGTTTCTGTATTTTAATATATTTAATAGAGTTATAGGATTTATAGGATTTTTGATGCATCTATTGTGGGAGCTTAAAAATCTTATTAAACATTTTGTGCAATATTTATATTTAAATTTTTATGTAAATTGTTAATTATGTTTATTTTAAGTCGTAAAGGTGAAAATAGGCCTACCGGGGAACCGAACACCTAAAAAAAGTCGGTAACGCGCCTTATTGCAAACCTCAGGGGTGGTGTGGATTATGCAAAACTTAAAGATTAAAAAATAAGTTATTAAAAATATTTATAATGTTAATAAAATTTGTTTAATTTCGTTGGAATAAAGAGTATATGAGAAATACATATGCTAATAAATTAAATAATCTAAAACGAGTTAACAGTCCTTGATCAAATATATATATAGATCTTCTGGTGACGAATGTGATGTGAATCCAAGGAATATTGTACAGCTATGTTTTCGTCTAATGAATTCATCCGTTTCATGCTAATCGGCTTCTTCAGGTTTCAATGGCTGCTGCCTACAATCAAGATGACAATATTTTAAAATACTTAAACTTTTCCACAAAAAAATGGTTACATTACCATTAGATTGATTTCTTTTATTGCCAACACAAGATTAGTAGCTTGAAACCCCGTATTAACACACGACTCAAATAATTTTGAGTAATCAATTCCTTGTAATTCCAATTATAGCTCCGCACGATGGGTATGTTTTCCGTGCTTTTTCACTTCTTTAAGTACCGCTTCATTGGCGATATCTGTTTCAACGGACATTTTCTATTGTATACAACCTATGTTCACTCCAATTTTAAACTTTAAATAAAATATTTAGTAACTTTATACAAAATAAACTTTGTTTTGACTTATTTTAATGTTCGAATATTGAAAGCTGCACCTTTTATGTTTTCTGTCGGTCAAATGTAAACAAATACATTCAGAAGAAAACTCACCACCGAGAAATCTGAAAACAGGACTGCATTTTATTATTAAGAACTCACTACAAAAAGAATATCTGAATATCAGTAAATGATATTTTTATTGCCGAAATATTGCACACTATGGCATTTAAATCACCTATTGGTAAATATATAACATTAATAAATAATTTTCTTTTATATTAAGCAACAATATTTATAGTTTTTTTATTTAATAAAATAAATTTGCTAAGTATTTAGTACCTCAATTTATACATCACTGCGTTGCTACAGATTGTTACCACTGATAATCCAAGATGGCCGCTATTCACCCCCATGAAAGCTACCACGCAAAAGGTTGTCTACTGTATATACTGAGTCTTTGTGTACAACTCTAGAAAATTTGAGGGTGTGTTGCAACACCAGAGAACGTTTATCATAGAGAAGGTTCACGGCGCGAAGAACATAAATATATTTTTGGCTTACTCGGCAGAGATGGAAGCGTCTCACCACAGACAAATTATGAGCGTGTTTCACCACGAAAATAGCAGAATTGAACATTTTCAGTGTTAAATGAGAAAAATAATGCTGATTCCAATTAATAGTTAATAATAGTTTTGATATCATCTTAAAAAATCTAGCGGTCGTACATGTACTCATATACATACATATAAATATGTGTGCGGGGAAGCGGTGACAATAGACGATCGTTTGCTTATTTTTTCGGCACAGCTCGGATTTTCTACCAACAACACAATGCTGTGTCGACAGATTGACTGGTTCACATGAAAGCAAAAAACGCGCTTCGCCATTGGTTATCCGTGTCAACGGAGATTTGGCATGAAGCATTGAGTGTACATATTTACATGTATACATATGTTGCATGTAGACAAATTTACAAACATTATGCGTACGGTCTGTCATATTTGTTTACATGCACACATATTTATATGTATGTATATGAGTATTATGTAAGTTGTTTTTTTAAGTTACAGTCCTGGGTGGTAAGTTTTACATTGACTTATACTAATTGTTAACCGTTACAATAGAAAATTATTTGGAATTTGAATTTAAATATAGAAATATAATTTTATTAATATTTTATTTAAATAAAATAAGCGAATTGAAATTTAAAAGCAAGATTGGCTTAGGAAGACAACACACATTATGTTTTCTGTCGGTGAAATGTACACAAATTCAGACGTAAAAAAGTCACCTGCTGTGCTTTTGGTTTATAGAAATCTCAATCATGTAATTTAAATATGGTAATAATTATAGTAAAAATAATTAAAATTTCAATTGAAATATACATGTATACTTTTTTATTTGATTATAATTTGACAAACGAGGTTGAGCACACGTTGTACTTCAACATTATGCAAAGGTATCGACACCGGTGGAAAATCTTTCGAATCATATATCACACAGATTAGTTTACGAACGAGTTAAATAAATGAAGTGTAACTGAAGTCACAAATTTTGCGTATGCAATAGGGTGGGTCGATTCCGGAATTTTTTCCATTCGGGATTTCTTACAGTGCGGAAAAGTTGCTTTAGTACTTCCTGATTCCAATGCAACTTTTTGTTTTGAGATCGGATTGCATCTTCAACCCCAACTCCGGCCTTGAAATTTCGGAAATTCGCCTAAAATCGTGAAATTGTCTACCTAGCGCCTGAAATATTCATCTCATGGCAAAATGTATAAAACAAAACTTATTTGTCACGTCAAATTTTTAAAATGCACACATGCCTCCTGCCATTACTTTATTTAGAAGATGAAATTCCTTCTGATGAATTCATCTTTATACATCAAAACCAGATCGATAAATGCAACTTAGTGAAGCCGCCTCAAGAATTTGTTGCATTTATTAATAATTTAGAAATAAAATTTGTTGAGGAATTTGACAGAAATTGTCATAAAATAGGATTAGGAGAAATTATTTTTGCTAAATTAAAAGATATTAGGCAATTCTTGTGTTGTGAAGACTGTGACCCAAAGGTAGTTATTGCTCTATTTATTAGAATTAGAATTTATTTTGTGACGAAATTTTTAAATAGAGATTTATCTTTACCCAAATTTAAGAATAAAATTTTGTGTGTTTCACATTTGTAGTTTTTATCTTCATTTTTTAGGGGTTGCAATGAGCTAAATATTTTATACCACAATAAGATTTTTTAAGCAGATTCGCATTAGGAGGCTCTAAAGTTAGAACGTTTAATAGAAAGTTTTTAATAACAAATTAGAATTTGGGATTTAAATATTGGCATTTGTATATATGTATGTTTATTTTTATAGTTTTAAGTATTATATTAATATACTGTGATATTGTTTTTGTTATTTTTTTATACTATTATATATGAATTGTTATTGTTTTGGTTTTTTTTTTCATTTTTTTATGTAAATAAATTTTTAATGGGTGATATAGGCCTACTGGGGAACCGAGTACCCAAAAATAACTTCGGTAACGCGCCCCTTTGCATACCTCATAGGTGGTGTGGAAAATGCGAATTGGGTGTTTTAGTTAAAATGCCCAAAAATAGCTTTTTTTTCTGATCTGGCTACAATGGAAAATGTTATAAAAAAACGCTTATTTTGCGGCGCTCTCACACTGGAATAAGTTAAACATCCTTTTATTCCTGCTATTTATATTTGTGTGTGCGTTTCATATCGTGTACGAGCTTTATTTCACTTAGATTGTCAAGCAACGGTAAGTTCTGCAAAAGTGGGAACATCATTAACATCTTTATGTTAAAATTAAATTATACATTATATGATACATTATACGTAGCGAAGAACGTGCCGGGCCCCTAGTATTTATATATATATATATTTATATATATATTTATATATATATATATATATATATATATATATAATATATATACATATAGATACATATAGTATCCTTAATAGGGAGGATCTGCTGTATTAAAAATATCCTAACATCGGAATTAAATATTTTGGTTTTTAATGTGTTAGGGAAGCTGAATCAATTAAATTAAGATCAGTATTCATTATACATACAGTGTGCACTCATGCTTATGTCAGCCAGCGAAAATTCAATTCTTCTGTTGCATACTTCCTTCGACTTTTGGCTCAGCAGATACGATAATAAACCTTTTCTTTGTGTGCATACATATACTCAACTCTAGAAAATTTGAGGGTGTGTTGTAACACCAGAGAACGTTTATCATAGAGAAGGTTCACGGCGCGAAGAACATAAATATATTTTTGGCTTACTCGGCAGAGATGGAAGCGTCTCACCACAGACAAATTATGAGCGTGTTTCACCACGAAAATAGCAGAATTGAACATTTTCAGTGTAAAATGAGAAAAATAATGCTGATTCCAATTAATAGTTAATAATAGTTTTGATATCATCGTAAAAGATCTAGCGGTCGTACATGTACTCATATACATACATATAAATATGTGTGCGGGGAAGCGGTGACAATAGACGATCGTTTGCTTATTTTTTCGGCACAGCTCGGATTTTCTACCAACAACACAATGCTGTGTCGACAGATTGACTGGTTCACATGAAAGCAAAAAACGCGCTTCGCCATTGGTTATCCGTGTCAACGGAGATTTGGCATGAAGCATTGAGTGTACATATTTACATGTATACATATGTTGCATGTAGACAAATTTACAAACATTATGCGTACGGTCTGTCATATTTGTTTACATGCACACATATTTATATGTATGTATATGAGTACATGTGCGACCGCTAGATCTTTAAAGATGATATCAAAACTATTATTAACTATTAATGGCAAATATATACATACATATTTATGTAAATAAACATATGCCTTATCAAACCTATACAAATGCATATTTGGGTAGTAATATAAATCTTGCTGTATTATGTACATACTTATATGTAAAGATTTTATGTAATTCATCATAAAATAAGTAAATTTTAAGATATGCATACATATGTATGTATACTCATGTGCTTTGATATCAAATACATATGTACCGATCATCTACAAACTATATGCAAAGTCGTTTGCGCATATTAAATATGCGAATCTGTAGGCGTAAATTTGTTTACATTGGAATCAGCATTATTTTTCTCATTTAACACTGAAAATGCTCAATTCTGCTATTTTCGTGGTGAAACACGCTCATAATTTGTCTGTGGTGAGACTCTTCCATCTCTGCCGAGTTAGCCAAAAATATATTTACGTTCTTCGCGCCGTGAACCTTCTCTATGATAAGCGTTCTCTGGTAACACTTTTCGCTACTTTCATCGTAATCAGGGTGTTGTGTTAGCATTTAAGCTACATATAAATTTAAAAGTTTGATGAGCAACGCTTTAATAGATACTATGTAATACAAGCGTTTACGGTATTTAAGTGATTATTTTGAATTTCTTTGCATGTTTCTTACATTTTACTGGGATATTACTTATTATGTAAGTTGTTTTTTTAAGTTACAGTCCTGGGTGGTAAGTTTTACATTGACTTATACTAATTGTTAACCGTTACAATAGAAAATTATTTGGAATTTGCATTTAAATATAGAAATATAATTTTATTAATAATTTATTTAAATAAAATAAGCGAATTGAAATTTAAAAGCAAGATTGGCTTAGGAAGACAACACACTTTATGTTTTCTGTCGGTGAAATGTAAACAAATTCAGCCGTAAAAAAGTCACCTGCTGTGCTTTTGGTTTATAGAAATCTCAATCATGTAATTTAAATATGGTAATAATTATAGTAAAAATATTTAAAACTTCAATTGAAATATACATGTATACTTTTTTATTTGATTATAATTTGACAAACGAGGTTGAGCACACGTTGTACTTCAACATTATGCAAAGGTATCGACACCGGTGGAAAATCTTTCGAATCATATATCACACAAATTAGTTTACGAACGAGTTAAATAAATGAAGTGTAAGTGAAGTCACAAATTTTGCGTATGCAATAGGGTGGGTCAATTCCGGACTTTTTTCGATTCGGGATTTCTTACAGTGCGGAAAAGTTGCTTTAGTACTTCCTGATTCCAATGCAACTTTTTGTTTTGAGATCGGATTGCATCTTCAACCCCAACTCCGGCCTTGAAATTTCGGAAATTCGCCTAAAATCGTGAAATTGTCTACCTAGCATCTGAAATATGCATCTCATGGCAAAGTGTATAAAACAAAACTTATTTGTCACGTCATTTGCTGCCGAAATGGTATACGTGATCATGGCCATAGGACGAATCGTTCCTGAGATACGAGCGAAAATGCGGCGCCGCAGCGCAAGGTGAAAATCGGCTTGCGGCCACCCTTCTTGACGTTGATTTCGCCGAGTGCTATCACTCACATTCATTCTCCTACGCCAAAGGACACGCTCCAAACAAATATTTTTTCGTGGAGTTCCTTCACTCTTGTCGGTGATTTCGCCGAGTTCTATCACTTGCATTCATTTCCCTGCGCCTACGACACGTTCGGACTGGTCTCCACATAAATAGTTTTCCATCGAGTTCTTTCACTCTTGTCGTTGATTTCGCCGAGTGCTATGTATATTGTCTCAACAGAACACAGAACTCAAAATGTCTGTATCTAAATTTAAACTTAGACAGAAATGTCCTGTGTTTGGCATATATCCGTACAATCTCTCTGAGTTCCAGTTACCTACTTACCAGGATGTTCTTTTGTGTTATCAGTTTGAAAGATTTCGTATAGGGCGACTCCGAGGCGACAACTATGAACCTAGGAGGTTACAGAAATGGTTGCAAAAAAGGTTGAAAATACTTTCAAAAAGTCGTCTATTCCGATAGTTTCACACACCAGAGTTGTACAAATGCTCACCACATACCATGAGAAATTTCTGACTCTTAAAAAAATGTTTTTAAGGAACCCAATAGGTTTGAGCTCTAAAAGAGACGACTTTGTCTCTTCTGCCGGAAAATTATTCGACATCGCTGCTTGTAAATGCATTTATTTTTCTTCTTTCACTTGTCCAAAGGAAAAGGAAGTTCCTATCAATGAACAACTATTTCTCTTGGACCAGAGAACCAGAAGAATTGGTCGCATTGGAAGTGTGGATCTACCTGAAACAAAAAAGATTACAAAGAAAAATGAACGTAAAAAAAAGCTTTCAAAACGTCATTCAACATCAAAACTTACCAGAAAAGTAGATAGAACTGACCATTCAGATCAGCCAGACTCTAATACAGACGACAACAATGTAGGTGCGTCGCACATAGATTCTTCCAAAAACGATGCTGATGATGAATTTTCTCTTCCATCCTCTAAAACCAAACAAAACACACTGCTTTAGCTGCCCAAAGATTTTGAGTAAGTGATAGAGCAGCGGCCTTGATTGTTTCATCTGCTTTTCAGGCTAGCTTTGTCACTGCCAAATGCAAGATTAGTAGGGCAAAAAAAAAAGTGTTGGAGTTAAGCTCCAAAACACCGAAAGTATTGACTCTGTATATGGGCTGTATTTTCACGGCCGCAAAGACAATACACTTACACAAGTCAGCGAAGGTGAAAAGTACTACCGCGACACTGTCAAAGAGGAACATATTTCTCTTATAGCGGAACCTGGTTGTCATTACTTTGGCCACGTCACCTCTCCTTCCGGGTCAGCTGATGATGAGACGCAAACTATATGGCAACATTTACAAGACCATTCAGTTGATGTGGAACATCTAGAAGTTGTTGGTGCTGAGGACACCAACACGAACACAGGTTGGAAAGGTGGAATCATTTGGAAACTAGAAGAAAGAATAGGTAGACCATTACAGTGGGTTGTTTGTCTTCTACATTTCAACGAACTTCCATTTCGTGCTCTTTTCGAACACATAGATGGTGTCTCAAAGAGTCCAAATACATTCTCTGGCGACATAGGTAAACTACTCCCTAATTGTGAGAAGTTGCCTGTTGTCAAATTTGAAAGTTTTCCATCCTGCCAATTACCTTCTGAGGTTATTAATCCGACCCAACTTAGCACAGACCAAGCTTATCTCTATAAAATAACAGAAGCTGTTATTTCCGGTCAATGTTCCCCAGACTTAGCGTCGATGCATCCAGGTAACATGTGCAAATCTCGCTGACTCACCTGTGCAAATAGAATTCTGAGATTATACATTTCTACTGACAAACCAACAAAGAAAATAAAGATTTTGGTCAAGTACTTACTTACAGTTTACTCACCTTTGTGGTTCTCAATAAGATTCAACAGTTCAATCAAAGATGGCTCGCGCCATCTCTATGCTGCAATTCAAAGGTCGAGATACTTACCTGCTAAACTGCGCAAGGTTGTCGATTCATCCATTCAACAGAATGCTTTCTTTGCTCTTCCAGAAAACATTCTCCTTAGTATGATGACTGACGAACGGATAGAAGTCAGAAAGTTGGCCCTTGACCGTCTTCTGGCAGCCAGAGAAGCAGAGTCTGACACTGTAAATGGAAGGGTTAGATGTAATAAAGTGCCAAAGCTGAATTTCAAAGCTAATATTTATTACGATATGATTAACTGGAAGACTATTACCTTTACTGTTCCACCAGTTCTTTGTTCAGTTTCTAACGAAGAACTCATAAAAGGGCTGTCGGGACACACTGCAGAGGTATGGAAATTTAGTGAATTCCCCTCTCACACCGTGGCAGTCGAGAGAACCGTCAAACTGGTGACAGAGGCATCTTCTAAAGTTATTGGCCCCCAATCTCCTGATCGTTTTATACGCTCTACACTGAAATCTAGGCAACAAGTGCCAAAGTTTAGTACAAAATCTGATTTTCTCAATAAATTTAACACAGATTCGGACTAAAACAAACCTGACATATGGTTGGTTCGTTGGGTTGGGCTTGGGAGTAACCCGAAGAACAGCCACCTCCACGCGGTGGGTTCTGGGTGACCAATAGAGGTTAGCTGAGAGCTGCAACAATTTTCACCTTGCGTTGTGGCGCTCCGCCTTTTCGCTCGTATCTCGGGAACGGCCATGATCACATATACCATTTCGGTAGCAAATGACGTGACAAAAAACTTTTGTTTTATATATTTTTCCATGAGAAGCATATTTCAGGCGCTAGGTAGACAATTTCACGATTTTAGGCGAATTTCAAGGCCGGAGTTGGGGTTGAAGATGCAATCCGATCTCAAAACAAAAAGTTACATTGGAATCAGGAAATACTAAAGCAACTTTTCCGCACTATTAGGAATCCCGAATCGAAAAAAGTCCGGAATCGACCCACCCTAATATAAATATGCCCGTGTGTGTCTACGGGTATTCGGACCTTTGATGTTAATTCCTTTTCTTCTAGTCCTATAGCTTACTGCTGCCTGCGGCTATTTCTTGTAGTTTTGTTGCTTTGTATTTTGGTGTGTTATTCGCGCCCGAATATTTGTTTTTTTTTTTAAGGTGCTTTAGTTTGTCGCGCCCAATTTGTGTTCTTGCTTTGTTTTATTTCTGTTTTCAGCACTCCTTTGGTTTTTTTGTTATATACCTATGTGTTCACTGCACTGTTTTGTTTTTGCACTGCACACTTTTATTTGGTTGTTTTTTGTTTGTTATATACGTGTGTACATGCAGTTTTTGTTTTGTTCGCCACTGCACTGAAATGTTTTTTATTTCTTGTGGTTTTTTCGTCTGCACTTTTTTATAGTTTCTATGTGTATGTTTGTATGCATTAACACATATGTATTTAGTATTATAGAAGCACTGTTTTTGTCACCACAATTTTATTCTGTTTCTTTTCCAGATTTTAGATTTACTTAAAATCCATTAGTGCCTTTCTGTAAGGCTCGAAGGATCGTATATAACTTTGTAACCACAGATACAATGTCATGCACATTTGAAATAAAAGTACTGGGTTACTTGAGTAAACATAAAAAAACATATAATTTATTAAGAAAGTCTTTATACGTATTTTTACAAAGTTTATTTTATTTACATTAAATATTCAATTATTTGGGTAACCGACGTAAACGAGCGTATGTGGATAGCGCGTCAGATCGCTGTTGATCAAAAGCTTACTGTAGCGCGCAGGACGGGAATTGTAAACGAAGAAAGGGTGCTTACGCGCAGTGTGTTGTTCGAATTGTTTTGAACGAATTGTGTGTCTCATCCCGATGTCCATCCTTTTTGTTGAGTGGGTACATGTGTGGTGAGTTGTGTTGGTGTGGTGTGGTGATGTAAGTGTATGGTGCCATCGGATGTGGTGTATTGAGCTGTCTTGCTAGAGTGAGCTGGTTTTTCCCAGGTAGATTGAGATATACATGCAGGGAGATGCTTAAGTCAATTAAACACACCCCTTAAACCGAAAAATAAGACTGAATTCTAAGAGAAGGTACAAAGGTCTGGTATTCTGTTCCACAGAACACTTTCGGTAGCCTGATTAAGTCTATTGCAAGAAGATGTGCATCTGTATTAAACGATAAAGAATACACTAGAATGTACTGATAATTTTTTCTATTAGTTCCCTTAAAAAAATATGTTTTCCTAATATAAAAATTTTGATTATATTTTTTTGTCCATCGCATTTTTCAAATATATTTTTTACCTTGGTTTTTGTAATATTTATCAGTCGTGCTCCCAATTTCACATTTACAAATTTCCTTGTGAATTCGGTTTGAAATCACATATTTGATTCTCCCACTTTCACTTTCCCATTCACATTATTTTTTGTGAATCGAATCCGAGTTCTTTGTTGGCAGTGAAATGAAAAGTAAATGGCAAAATGTGTTAAAATGAGAAATTATTTTCTATAAGAAAATTTTTTTATATATACTTTGACGTTTGTAGGTGCTACTCATGACCTTTTTAAATTACTTATTTATTGGTATATACGAATTTTTTACATTATTTGCCGATATACTCAAAAAAATCATGCATCGCTCAATCCGAAAGGAAATATTCAACAACAGCTGATAGAGGCATTCCTCAGATGTCTGTTACGCCTAATTTCCATAATTTTACGCCTTCAAGCATTGAAAAAATAAATGGCATTTTACAATATTTATAAATTTTCAATAAAATCCTCTCAGATGCTTGTCAGCTGTTTATAATGAGGAAACAATGGGAAAATATCGATAACAAAATTTGTGAAATTGGGAGCACACGAATTCACTTTCACAGGAAATTTTTAAAATCACATTTTGAAATTGAAATGTGAAACTGGGAGCACGGCTGTATGAATTGTTTTTTTCCAATATTTTTACTGCTATCACTAGCACTTGATACGAAGTTAAATACTAAAAATATAACTTAGTTGAATTTAAATCTAATTCATATTTTTTTTTAGATTGGAAAATTAGTACCTTGGATGATTCTATTTTATTGTCCGTAACTGTATATGCCGAGTTAGCTGCGCATAGAAAATAAACGAACACATACATATATACGTATATTTTCTAAATATTTTATATCAAAGTACACAAACATGTATGTACATACATACGTACAAATTGAACTATTTCAAGACGAATTCCTTAACTATTTGGAAATACATACATATACAGTGAATCAAAAAAGTGTTGGCACACCTCAGTTTTTCCACTTTGCTTCAATATAACTTTTAATTAACTGAACATCCCAAACAAAAAACAAAGATATTTGTTTAAATAATGTTTTTTAATACATATTTACAAAAATTAAAAATAAAACATTCATACAAGTAGGAAATTAATGAGAAATTAATGAAAAATAGCTGTATTCATATCAAAAAATTACAAAAAATGTAAAACAAAAGATGAATGAAAAAAATGAAAATGTTTAATATTTTATTGCACCTCTCTTGGCTTTAATAATCGCTTGCAAACGCCTTTGCATACTTGCGACCAAATGTGAAGTCTCCCGACTGGTAATATTGGGCCATTCTTCCTTCAGAGCATTTTTAAGGGATTCTTTCGAAGTTATTTGTTGATTGCGAATTTTTTTTAAAGAAAATGCCAAATGTGCTCAATGGGATTGAGATCATGGGATTGTGGAGGTGTTTTTTGCTGCTTGCGGTTATAAATTAACCACTCTTGACCCAAACACGAAGTAAGTTTGGGATCATTGTCTTGCTGGAACTGCCATTTTTCTCCATTTAAGCCCAATTTAGTTACGCTCGGAAGCAAATTGTTCTTCAAAACGCTTTAATAAACAAGCTTATCCATTTTTTGGTCTATAAAAACAAGATTCCCAACTCCACTTGCCGCTATACACCCCCACAGCATTACGTTTCCGCCACCATGCCTTCTTGATTTTTTTGGCTATGGCCAATAGTTCTTCTCCTGTGTGACCAGTGGGGGTGATTCAGCAGCTTCGTTTCGTTGTTCAGCGTTAGTAATCGGTTCGTGCGTCGGAAATAATGCCTCGACGACTTTCTTCATGAACGGAGCGCATTGGGGTTGCTGCCGCTTGTTTTTGAATTTGGACATACAGATTTTATAAGCAGTCCCCCAGGGGTCTATACTCGCTTCTTTACAGATCTTTTCAAAGCAGTTTCTCTTGCTGCGGATTATAGCTGACTTTAGAATCTTCTTATGGTTTTTAAAAGATTCTTTGAGACGGTTTTCGTTTTCGCCGCTTTGATTCCGTTGTAGGCGACGTCGGGCTGAGTGACATAACTTTCTCAACGTGGCAATTTCTTCATTCCACCAGTATACCGGCTTTCGATTGTTATTGTATCTCGTCCTGCGCATAGTTGCGTCGCATGCTGCAACTAGTTCCTTTTGCACAGCGGATACTAAGTGGGTGGCGTCTTCGCCTGGTGCTATTGCTGCACTCCAGACTGTCTCAAAAACGTCAGTGTCAAAATCTGTTTGCTTCCAGCTTCGTTTATGTGTAGTGTTACTGCGTGGGGGTTCCTGGTCTCGCGAGAATAAAACTTCTGCGAAGATTGCCATATGGTCACTATTTGTGAACATGTCTGACACCTTCCACTTAATGTGTCTGCTTAGTGCGTCATTTGCAAACATCAGGTCTATTACAGGGCCCTTATTTCCTTTTTGGTAAGTATTTTTTGTGCCACTGTTCATTATTGTGAGGTCGGTTTGGCTCAGGAATTCTAAAACTAGGCGCCCACAGTGGTTTGAACTTCTGCTTCCCCAGGCAGTAGACCATGCGTTAAAATCGCCTGCCATTATTATCGGTGATTTTCCTCTGCTTTCTAATGACAATTCCAGGAGGAAGTCTTCAAATTCTTTAACGGACGCACTGGGACGAGCATAGCAGCTTACGTAATAAATTCCCTTAATTTGCGCCCATGTAAAGCCATTTTTTGCTTCTCTGCAGCAAGATGTGAATGTTTGTCCATTGCGGGACCATATTGCTGCTTTGCCACACTTCTGTCTGTAATCCAAGTGCTTTCCGAGCGTTGGGAATATTGCTCACTCAGTAAGGCGACATCAATGTTGCTTTCTATTACGGTTTGTTGCAGCAGTGCTTGTGCTGCAGCGCAGTGGTTTAGGTTCAGCTGCAATATTCTCATTTCTCCATTGTCTTCAGCAACTCGACGTATTTGGGACAGATCGTACTTAGAACCGAATGTTCTCCTTTGCAAAGCATGCAACTTGGTGTGTTAGTGCATGCTTTTGCAACATGTCCCGCGCTTCCACAACGTGTGCAAAGAGAGGACCTGTCGCCCAGACTGCAACATTTACGCGCCATGTGGCCTGGATAGAAGCATCTGTAACAACGGGAAACAGGGGAGTACTCCCGGAGGCGACAGATCGACCACCCAATCTTTACTTTGCCAACTTTAAGGGCAGTCTTGGCCTCTTGGGCACGCAGGGATATAAGGGCTATTTGAGTGCCGCTTTTTAACATTTGCTGGCCCTATGTTTTGTATTCTGCACTCTTTTTGTAATGCAGAACAAATTTCTTCTGGAGTAGTTATCTTATCCAGATCTCTGCACATTATAGTGACGTTGTGTGTTTTTGGTTGTACTACTGCCATCTCGCCAACCACTCCCTCTAGGGCGGTCTGAAAAGTTTCAGCTTTTTTGCCTCCTTGGCTTTTTAGCTCAATGAGGAGGTCTCTTTTGAGAGTTTTCCTGATGTAGGTCACGTTTGAGCCTAGTTCCTCGAGGCCACTGTCATCTTTAATTTTACGAAGGATGTCTGCATTCGAAGCTCCGTCCTTTTTTGTTAGAATTATAGCGTCTGGTTTCGACCTAATTCTCTTCTCCGTGGGCCTCTTCTTTTTTCCCACTTCTACCCATTTCTCGGGTGCTGGCTTATCTGCTGCAGTGTCTCTAATATTTGTTTTGATGACTTCACTAAAGGTTCCTTTTTGAGTCATGTTTTTTGGCTTCTTCATAGGTGGTAGAAAGCTTGATGTTTCCCGTGCTCTTTTTGGGGTATTTTGGGGCGATACTTGTGACGCTTTCCCTACCATCACTATTTTCGAAGGGATTTCGAGATTTTCAGTTTTGCCATACAAGAATGCTATGCTGCTTACAAGCTCTGGCATGGCTTGGTTTATGTGTCTTTGTCCGGACATCATATTCTCGAGCTCCTTTATTTTTCTGCCCAATTTGCAAAAAATATTAGTAGATTCTCTACTTTGCGCTCTATCGGATTTGCCTTGTTCACTCTTGTTCTCATTGTCGGCAGATTCACTATTTTTTATTGGTCCAGCAACGGTGGACTCCTCTTTTTTGCGATTTGGCGGCGTTCTTACCATTTTTGAAATCCTCCGAAAAGGATTTTCTGGTGTACACCCAGAACTATTCTCAGAGGCCATACCTCACTCGAAAATAGTTGGGAACACCTGCCAACTAGTCCGTTCAGTCTCTTCCTCTTAAGTCTGATTTAAATTTCCGATGGTTGGCAACGCCAAAACCGGCAGAGAATGCAAAAAACAAAACAAAAGGTGAGAAGAAAAAGAAAGGGGAAAAAAACAGCTGATGTCTCCAACCACAACGGCAAAACAAAAGTTTTTTTGTCTTTTTTTTTATAACCACGTTGTGCCTAGATTGCTGTTCTCAGGGGAAATAATTTTATTAAAACCAAATTTTGTCACGGAAAAAAAATGGGCAGGTACGTAAAATAATTTAAAATAAGATACAAAAATTGTACTTATCTCTTTCGATTTTAATTGCCCACTTGCGTCCGTCACCTGATTGTTACACTAGAAACAAATTTAGCCAAAGCTGCATCAAAACACTTGGAAAAACTATGCAAAACACTGGACCGCACAAAAAACGCGTCCACTTTACACAAGTAAGTAAGTAAGTTTTTCAGTAAGTAAGTTTTTCCAGTATGTATTGTATTCTATGTATGTGTGTATGCATATGCAAGTATTTGGATTTCTTCTAATCCTAATATATTTGGGTGGGGAAATTGCGCCAAAAAAAAGAAATCGTCAACGGAATTTTAGTTCTAATAGAATTTCGTCGTGAAAAGTTCAGCTCGGTCGCCAATTCGTTTTTAAAGTGTTTTAAATAATTTTCTATTAAAAATGGCTAATGTTAGGAAGTGTCGCGTTCGCGAGTGTGAGACAGAATCTTCCGGGAGATTCTTCTCATTTCCAAAAAGAGAGGAGGAGTTCCTGAAGTGGGTGGAAAATTTACGAATCTCACCAACGCAGGATTTACCCACCCGCAATGCGTTTGTTTGCATTAAGCACTTTGAACAAATTGCTGTGGGTGTGAAAAAGTTGAAGGCACATGCTGTGCCCACCCTAAATCTTGGTAAGTGATTTTTTTTTTTAACTTAAAAAGTGCACGAGTTTTAATTTGTACGTAGATACATACATATGTATAAGTACATATCGCTCATTTAAATGAAAAGTGTCATACATACGTTGTTTTTAAGAATATGGAAAATAGCATAAGTTTATTGAATAAACTAGTGAAGTGTAGTAAAATATTTTATTTGGCATAAACTTAATTTTTATTGTAAAATATCTCGTATTCGATATAAAAATCCTGTGTTCATGTAAATGAGCGATATACATATCGTCACCTGAAATGCAAAATAACGTATATATCATCAAAAAATTTGAAACTGAGTGTCTACTGATTACGCTTCAGTACTTCAAATTTCATACATCTAATATATATAAAATTAAGTGGCAAAACTTCCTGTTTGCATACTCCTCTTAGACGGCTTGCCCGATTTCTATGAAATTTTCAGGGGTGATTGGGGTCTGTTTGGAGGGTGCACATAAGAAATTTAATGTGTGTATCACTGCACGTTTTGCAACAAAAACGAAAAAAAATGATACAAAAATGATATGATGCCGTAATGAATGATGCAAATGTGAAAAGCATTGGAGGTCTGACAATATTGCCAGCCACATACATCGGCAGTCCGCGCCATATGCACGAGTATGCGAAGATGCGATGTCGTATGTGCGCCATTACGGAAGACCGGATCTGTTCATAACGTTCACGTGCAATCCCAAGTGGAATGACATCAAATGCCATTTGTTCCCCGGTCAATCAACAACTGATTGTCACGACTTAACAGCACGTGTATTCAGGGAAAAGCTTAAATCATAATTGAGAAACTTCGTGTTTTTGGAGAAGTTCGATGCTGGATGTACTCTATCGAATGGCAGAGAAGAGGATTACCGCATGCACACATCTTGATTTGGTCAGTTCGCAAAATACGACCAGATCAGATCGATAAAGTCATCTCAGCGGAAATTGCAATCGACCCACAATTGTTCGATGTTGTAACAAAAAACATGATCCATGGCCCTTGCGGCGCTATTAATCCAACGTCACCATGCATGATGATAATAAGTGTTCAAAGCGCTATCCTAGAGCTATAGTTGATGTTACAATCACTGGAAATGACGATGAAATGATATCCATTACATCGGCGTCGATCCGCTGAAGATGGCGGTAATTCAACGGTCTAAATGTTCGGAATCAAGACGTTGATGTTGATAATCGTTGGGTCGTGCCGTATTCACCATTGTTGTCAAAAAATTTCGAAGTGCACATCAATGAAGAATATTGCAACTCTGTCAAATCGATCAAATACATCTGCAAAAACGTAAATAAGGGCAGTGATATGGCAGTTTTCGGAGTGGCTGATTATCAGAGAATCGATGAAATTCAGCAATACCAAATGGACCGTTATATAAGCAGCAACGAAGCGGTATGACGCATTTTATCGTTCCCAATACACGACCGGCATCCCGTTGTTCTTCATTTGGCAGTTCATCTCGAAAATGGGCAACGCGTTTATTTCACTGCAGACAATGTACAACAGAGCGCAGCACGACCACCGGGGTCAACACTAACTACCTTTTTCGAGTTGTGTGAAAACGATGAATTTGCAAGAACATTGCTATATTCCGAAATACCACAATATTTCACTTGGAATCCATCATCGAAAACATTTCAAGGACGAAAGCAAAGGGAGCGTGTTGACGGTTATCCAAATGTCCGTAAAACCGATGCCATAGGACACATTTAAACCATCCATCCGAACAACGCTGAATGTTTCTATTTGCGTCTGCTATTAGTCAACGTAAGCGGACCAAGATCATTTGATGATTTGAAAACTGTTGACCGTCAGTTGTGAGCACCGTATCGTGAAGCATGTCAGCGATTGCATTTGGTAGAAGATGATATGCATTTGGGACACCGCATTTCATGACGCATCACTCACATCTCATCCAAAACAAATACGCGTACTATTCGCCATAATAATATCTACGTAACTTCCGCCAAATCCGCAAGAACTGTAGAATAAGTACAAAGACTGCATGACCGAGGACTTATTAATTTTGGCGCGTAATCGAGCATCGGACGCAGACTTGCTATATACATTACAAATGTGTAATGATGCTTTGATATTGTTTGAAGATCTGTGCCTTACAATAGCGAATAAGGCATTAGCGCAACTTGGCATAACTGCGCCCAATCGTTCAGCGATTGATATGCTTGACCATGAGCTTCAACGTGAACAACAATACGATTCCAATGAATTGCATGCTTTCATACAAGCTAACATTACCAAATTGAATATTCAGCAGAAAAATGCTTCTGATAAGATTAAACGAGCGGTTTACAATAACGCCGGAGGATTCTACTTTCTGGATGCGCCCGGTGGTACAGGGAAAACGTTTCTGATCTCTTTGATTCTTGCTACTATACGGTCACAGCAGAAAATTGCGCTGGAAATTGCTTCGTCAGACATTGCTGCTACTCTACTTGATGGCGGCCGAACAGCACATTCTGCGTTGAAATTACATCCAAGTTGTTGAAACACCAATGCGCAACATATCGAGGAATTCAGCAATGGCAAAAGTTTTGCGAAGAGGTGGAATAGTTCTATGGGATGAGTGCCCAATGGCTAATAAAAAGTCATTAGAAGCATTCAATAGAACAATGCAAGATTTACGCCAAAAGCAACAACTTTTTGGCGGAGCATTAGTCTTATTATCCGGCGATTTTCGGCAAACTTTGCCAGTCATTCCTCGATCAACTCCTTCCGACGAAATAAACGCATGTTTAAAATCGTCAATTTTGTGGAGACATGTTTAAAGGCTGACTCTTACTATCAACATGCGAGTCCAATTGCAAAATGATCGATCCGCAGCGGCGTTTTCAAAGCAGTTGTTGGACATTGGCGAAGGCAAAATACCAATCGATGATACTGGTTTGATCACATTGCTGAACAACTTTCGTACACTTTTACAATCGAAAGAAGAATTGGTTGAAAGTGTATTTCCGAATATTGCTCAACACTATCAACGCAACGATTATTTAAGTGAACGCGCAATATTGGCACTGAAAAATGTACATGTCAACGAAATCAATTTTGCCATTCAAGAAAAATTGCCAGGAGAAGCTACATCATACGAGTATACATCGATTGATAGCGTTTTGAATCAAGATGAAGTAGTCAATTATCCAACTGAATTCTTGAATTCTTTGGATGCCCCTGGTTTGCCACCGCATCGTTTGGTCCTGAAAGTCGGTTCACCCATTATACTTCTACGAAATCTGAAGCCACCGACTTTGTGTAATGGCACAAGACTTTCAGTCAAAAAATTTGATTGCAGCAACAATAGTAAATGGCAAGGCAGCAGGTGAAGTTGTACTCTTACCACGCATTCCCATGATTCCAACGGTCATGCCGTTTGAATTTAAGCGTTTACAGTTCCCAGTACGTCTTGCCTTTGCGATGACCATCAACAAATCGCAAGGGCAAACGTTTCAAGTGTACGGCGTCAATTTGGAAGAACCGTGCTTCTCCCACGGCCAATTGTTCATCGCATACTCGAGAGTGGGAACAACAAGGTGCTTATTCATTTACGCGCCAGGTGGAAAAACCAAAAATGTTGTATACCTTTATGTTTTATAAATGTTTTATAAATAAGTAAAAGTTTTACAACAATAAATAAAACACAAAGCAAAAACCCTTAAGAGTTTTAATCGAAGCGCACAGGGTAACAGCTAGTAATCTATATATATAAAAATGAAATGGTGTATAGTTGTAACGCTAAAACTCGAAAACGGCTGAACCAAATGAAATGCTTCCTTTGGGGGATTTGTTTGTTATTACCACGGGCAGGTCATGTCTTAAAATCAAAACAAAATATTAAGGGGGCGTGGCACCTCCCATACAAATTTAATTTTTCAAGTCGAATATCTTCAAAAGTGTTTAAGGTAGGAACATGAAAATTGGTATAGAGCTATAGGAAACAACACCATTCTCACCCATAAAACTTAGCGTTATCGAAAAAGGGGGCGTGGTACCTCCCATGCAATCTTTAATTATTTTGGTTGTTAATCCACCATATATTTATCTCATTTTCCACCTAGCACGACATTTTGGTTGTTTCTTGCTATTTATGTTTATTTATCGGTGACAGTAGCGGTTATATCGTAATTTTGGTTGTGCTACGTGCTATTTTTGGTTTATGGAAATGGCAGTTTTATAAAACAAACACAAATTAAATTAAACGTCAATTTTGCTTTGCAATCGAACACGCAAAATTTAGAGGGCAATAAAAATGCGCCTTGCTTTACTGATATATTGATAAATTTTGTTTTAAAAAGTGAGTTATTTAGTGAAAGTGATTAAGCGTGTTGGCGAATGCCGATTTATGCACATTGGAATTTATCATTCAATTGATCTGCTTCCTTAGTTTAATTCATTCATTTTTGGAGTTTTCAAAGGTAAGTTATTGGTCCGTAAAACCTTATATGAACTTTATGCAAATGAATGATCAATTCCAAATAGATATTTGTTACGATGCCAAGAATCAGTACGTATGGTAACACATCTCGGAGTTCCCAAGCCGCAAGGAGAACACGAAATAGCAGAGCACGTCAAAGGGAAAGTGTTATTGAGAGGGTATCACCACGAAATAGACTGCTGGAGAATAGCACGTACCAGTTAGAAGATGTCAACCAAACATACAATCAGCAAGAACGATTGAGAAGAAGGGAAGTTCACAATCAGCAACAACGATCGAGGAGAAGGGAAGTTCGTGCTCGCCAAAGTGATGAAGTAAGATCACAACATCACAACATGCGATTATTCGACGACAACAGCGGCGGTGAATCTCCTCACTCGAGCCATTTCTTAAAGCATACTAAAATGTACAACGATTGTTTTCAAATGACGTCGTTTGGCCGTGAAATTGTAAATGAACAAAACTACAATCCAACGTTTAAGGTATTTTTGCCAAACAATATTCGACAGAAACTACAGAGCTTTCCTCCAATTATACAGGTTCATGGGCAAATTTTTCATCTCGCTGGATCGCTGTTGCCGCATCCAGATCAAGAACACAAATATCTCCAAATTTACTTTCTGGGAGATTCACATGAAGAAGTAAATCGGCGTTGTACTATCTTCAATACAACGAAAAGAGAAATAATCGAACAATTGCTGCAAATGTTACATGAACACAATGGCCTCATTAAACTGTTTACGATTTCGTTGGAACGTATGCCAAAAGATGATCATAGTATAATCATACAAGCAGACAAAAGACCAACAGGGACACATGAAAGACAACATAATGCACCTACAGTTAGCGAAATATCAGTTGTTGTTGTTGGAGAAAATTTGCAGTCGCGTGATATTGTTATCAAACGTAGAAATCAAAACGCACTAAAACGGATAAGTGAGACACATCGGTCTTACGACGCAATGCAATATCCGCTCATGTTCTGCCGTGGAGAAGACGGATATCACTTAGGATATAAGATGATAAATCAGGTGAATGGTTAGTAAAAAAAATTTTTGTTTGCTATTTCACATAGGTAATTTAAGCTTTTAGGTGTGGAGACAAATAAAAAAGTCAGTTCAATGAAGTTTTACGCATATCGAATGATGATTCACCAAAACTATGACAACCACTTACTGAGATATGGACGGTTATTTCAACAGTATGCAATTGACATGTACGTTAAAGTTGAGACAGAACGACTTAATTACATGCGATACAATCAGTCGAAGTTGCGATCTGAAGATTATATTCACTTAAGACATGCAATGAACGGTGATGCGGATATTACAGATATTAGTCGACTCTATATTTTGTCATCGACATACATTGGCAGTCCTAGACACATGCATGAGTACTCCCAGGATGCGATGACTTACATGCGCAATTATGGACGGCCGGATTTGTTTGTTACATTTACTTGCAGTCCAAAATGGCCAGACATTACGAATAAATTGCATCCCGGTCAATCACCAAGTGATCGCCACGACGTTACAGCACGCGTGTTTAAACTAAAACTCAGGTGTTTGATGGACTTTATTACGAAACAACGTGTATATGGCACTGTTCGATGCTGGATGTACTCCAGTGGAGTGGCTGAAGAGAGGTTTGCCCATCTTTATGCTCCCAAACTGTGCAATGGTACTCGACTGATTGTGACCAAGCTAATGGACAATTTAATAGTGGCAAGCATTTTGAAATGCCCGTTCAAGAGAGAGGAATGCTTACTTCCCCGAATTCCATTAACTTCATCAGATTTGCCATTCCAATTCAGACGTTTGCAGTTCCTAGTGAAACTTGCATTTGCGATGACAGTAAACAAGTCACAAGGGCAGTCGCTGGAAGTATGCGGCATAAATTTAGAAATGTCTTGCTTTTCACATGGCCAGCTCTATGTGGCGTGTTCCCGTGTTGGAAAACCTTCCTCACTGTTTATTTACGCCGCGGAACAGAAAACCAGAAATATCGTGTACCGTGCAGCCCTGTACTAAAATTATATATTTTCGAGACTCGATTAAAACTAATAAAATTGAATGAGAATAGTACAAACTTAATTTTATTAAATTTCAACAAATCCTGAACGCGATGTGTCAGCATTATTGAAAAGAGTAGCATTTTTCAAGCAATTAAATTCAAAAAGCATTCATGTACCCTCGAAAAAAATGTTTATCAGGCAGGTTCTGACAATTCACTTCCGAGTAAAATTTGTAAAAATATTGTCAAATTAGGTACAGAAGGTATTTTCCACAAAATTTCACTCGGAAGTAAATTGTAGAACCTGCCTGTATATCATGTTTTTTTATTTAAAATTTTTATCAAAAACAGTTCAAAAAACTCAGCAAAAATTTTTTCTTCACTATTTTTCAATATTGGGAATTTGTCAAGGACAAAATAGGCGGTATTTAAAGTATACACAATGAAATAAGGAAAAATCGTTCATATTCTATTAAAACCAATACCGGTGTAATTTTTGAAATGAAAAAAAAAAAACAAAAATCTATTTTGGGCAGAACGAAGTTTGCCGGATCAGCTAGTCCATACATATATAATTAAGTCATGCATGCATTATTACTTAAAAATTTAATTAATGTAGGTTTAATAAGTTATACAAGTATATAATTATTACTTATTTACTTGCTGGACATTATATGTCGGATGACATATTAAAAGACCAAGCGGTCGGGCATATTCACGTACATATGTATGTAATTATATGTGCATGTAAACAAAAAGAACTACTTATATGCATAATGTGTATAAATTTGTCTACACACAACTTTGCATGTAAATGTGTACACTTATTGCTTCATGCGAAATCTCCGTTGTCACGGGCAACCAATGGCTGTAGCTGACGTTTTGTCGAAGAGTCAATGTGTCGAAGAACTGACGCGACAACATAGTGTCAAACATTGTGTTGTTGGTAGGAAATTCGAGCAGTGCCGAAAACACAAACGAACGATCGCCAATTGCCACTGCTTCCGTTGCCGCTGTAACAGCTTCTCCAACAATCGAGCGTAAATATGTATGTATGTTTATGTATGAGCTTGCATACATATCGACACAGATTTTTGCAAGCCGCGTAAAAATATACATATGTATATATGTATATCAGAGAGCTGCAACGAGTGTGATAAAATCAGAACAAACAGTCGTGCCAAAAACACAATCAAATCAATTCAGTTCAGCATAGACAACATTGTTAATCAATTCGTGTAAGTTAATACCACCAGTTCATAATACATGAACATATTCTATATCTGTTATAAATATGTAACCCACATGGTACTTTGCTAATACTGTCCGCCTTAGGTGGTCCAAAAATGTAGCTCATAGATTGTAAGATGAATCTTTTTACTTGTCCTACATATGTCCTATCTCAAGTTGATTGTAGATATACTTCCTAGAATGTAAGATTAATATTTGTATCTAGGCTTAAGCAAAATATTGTATTTAAGGAAAAATGTAATAAAGAAAACGAGGCACTTGCCTACGGGCAGTTGCCTGTGGTTGCTCACAAAAACAAATTTAAAAATTAATTGGCGATCCTGCCAGGAGATGAAATAATCTCTGGTGGACCAAAATGTGATAATAAAATTCTGCGGTAACCATTTAAGGGGATAAAAAATCCCCGTGTTACCGCTTGAAAAACAATCAAGTATCCTCAATTGAGGAGAAAAGTAAAAAAAAAAAAATTGGAAAAAACGCAAACAAGTATCGCGAAGTCGCGAGAAAAGAAATACAAAAATACTAGTGTGTTACCCAAAGTGTACGGTAGCAATTAGAAACGCTCTAAACAATTAACGGCAAAGTAAAAAAGGTTGAAAAAACGCTTAGTCCAAAAAAGAGACATACATATACAAAAGAAATTTAACTTTATTTTTGTGAGTATTACTACAGTAAAGGATATAACTGTTCACGAAAATACCAACATTTTTCTTAAAGCTTAGAAATTTTATTAGACACCTTACACAAAAAAAATAATGTAGACATTTAAAACAGTAGTAAATTTGCTTTCAAATCCAATAACTTAATTCTAAAATTTAAACATAACGCATTAAAAATACTTAATTTTCAGAAGATATAGGTGTGAACACTTTTGTCCGTAGACTTAAAAGTTCGACCAATTTTTTGTGTGACCACCGCGCGATTTTTTTAAAGCTTGAATCCTTTTTGGCTTACTATTCATGAGATTGTCTAAAATGTTTGGGCTTATGTTTTGCCATTCGTGGAGGGCCCGCACCCACAATTCATTCGTTTTTGGACTATCCTTTTCAGCAAATATTTTTCTTTTTAAAATCGCCCAAAGGGGCTCAATGGTATTCAAATCTGGGGACTGCGGAGGGCAATCGAGCAGTTTGATCTCGTTATCCACAAACCATGATTTGGTAACTTTTGCGGTATGCTTCGGATCGTTATCCTGCATAAAAATTTCTCCTTGGCCACGTTCGAGTCCAAATAAGTCTAGACTTGGAAGATATGAGTCCTCCAGAATATCAATATAGTCTGTGGCACGCATTATACCATCGATCCTCCGAAGGACTCCCAGCTCATTTCCGCGAAAACAGCCCCAAGCCATCAGTGACCCATCTCCAAATTTCATTGTTTGGCATATGTTGCGCTCCTGTAAACCAACCTGTTTATCAATCCATGCCCATGCACGCCCATCTGATCCTATTCGATTTATTTTAGTTTCGTCAGACCAAGTCACTCTCTTCAAATCATCGATTGTGAAGTATTCATATTTTTTGGCAAACTCCAAACGAGCCTTACGGTGTTTGTCACTTAAGAGAGGTTTTTTACCATTACTCTAGCCTTGAGCCCGTGATTTATTTATTAATGATTTTATTGGTTTCCACTGCGGTATTTGTTGCTCCTGTAACAATTAAGCGCCTAGCTATTCGTGCTATAACTGGGGATAACTTCTTCGGACGGCCTCCACTATTTCGTGGTACTGTTAAATCATTCTGCGTTTTTATTTTAGTAATTATCCCAGAGAAATTTTATATTTTTTTTGCGATTTCACGGTAAGTAACACAATTTTTAATGTCTTCCAGCACATTTTTCTTCAAAACAGTATTTACGGCTTTTCCCATCATAAAGCAACTAAAAAGTTATTCTTTAGGATTTATATATTTAAACATTAAATGTAAATTAATTAAATAAAAAAGTAAACTTTACCTTTTTCGTATTAAAATTAAACTTGGAGCTCAATTGTGCACAAAAACTTATTGGGGTCAAAACTGTTCACACACTATTTGTGTTTTCTTCGACTCATAGAAACAGTAAAAGTCCCGTTAGTTTAAAAAAGTGCTACCGGCTGTTAACTAACGTAACGCTTGAAAATTTGCAATAGAAAAATTTTGCCAGACTGGTTTCAAATTTATGAAATAGCAAGCGAATTCAAATTTCATAGGCACGATTCCGATTACTTTGGCGGAGGGGTAAAAAAACCGAATTTCGGTATAAATGGGGTATGTACGGATAGGGGAGCTTCTCCAGAGGAGGAATATCCAAAAATAACATAAAAATAACTAATATTTTTTGAAATATTCACGTTTAAAAATTCAAAAATTGCCCTAAGAAAACATGTTATTTCTCCATGTTTCACAGAATATTTTCACGTTTTTCACTCACTATATTGAAATATACACTCCTAATATTGAAACAAGTTCACTTTTCACTTTTATTTTGTAATTTTTCATCCAAATTTAGTAATTAAAAATCGTTTACCAAATTTATGGCTGCAAAGTTTAGAGTGTTTATATTTACGAGGAAAACCAGCGTTGCCACACCTTAAAAACCAGAAGTGAAGAATTTTTTAGCGTTTCACAGCGTTTTCTTTGTTTGTACTTTCGAGTGATTCTTCTTTCTTTATTAACTATATAAAACTATAAAGAAGATTTTTCAAGCTAAAATTGAATATGTGAACACTTTTGCATATACATACATATTATACATACATACATATATGAATATATGAATAATATGTGATTTATATTTAATAAACACAGATAAGTAAAATCGTGTGATAATATTATAATATTACGAGCGAATACCCGGGTGGCTGAAGTACTTTCGCATAGTACTCCTTTCTGCGTTGGCGGCCTTCGGCCGCGCTTTAAAAAAATAACCCTGGCCGAGCGAATACCGGGTGTGACTGAAGTACTTTCGCATAGTACTCCTTTCTGCGTTGGCGGCCTTCGGCCGCGCTTTAAAAAAATAACCCTGGCCAAGCGAATACCCGGTGTGACTGAAGTACTTTCGCATAGTACTCCTTTCTGCGTTGGCGGCCTTCGGCCGCGCTTTAAAAAAATAACCCTGGCCGAGCGAATACCGGGTGTGACTGAAGTACTTTCGCATAGTACTCCTTTCTGCGTTGGCGGCCTTCGGCCGCGCTTTAAAAAAATAACCCTGGCCGAGCGAATACCGGGTGTGACTGAAGTACTTTCGCATAGTACTCCTTTCTGCGTTGGCGGCCTTCGGCCGCGCTTTAAAAAAATAACCCTGGCCAAGCGAATACCCGGTGTGACTGAAGTACTTTCGCATAGTACTCCTTTCTGCGTTGGCGGCCTTCGGCCGCGCTTTAAAAAAATAACCCTGGCCGAGCAAATACCCGGGGTGACTGAAGTACTTTCGCATAGTACTCCTTTCTGCGTTGGCGGCCTTCGGCCGCGCTTTAAAAAAATAACCCTGGCCGAGCGAATACCGGGTGTGACTGAAGTACTTTCGCATAGTACTCCTTTCTGCGTTGGCGGCCTTCGGCCGCGCTTTAAAAAAATAACCCTGGCCAAGCGAATACCCGGTGTGACTGAAGTACTTTCGCATAGTACTCCTTTCTGCGTTGGCGGCCTTCGGCCGCGCTTTAAAAAAATAACCCTGGCCGAGCGAATACCCGGTGTGACTGAAGTACTTTCGCATAGTACTCCTTTCTGCGTTGGCGGCCTTCGGCCGCGCTTTAAAAAAATAACCCTGGCCGAGCGAATACCCGGGGTGACTGAAGTACTTTCGCATAGTACTCCTTTCTGCGTTGGCGGCCTTCGGCCGCGCTTTAAAAAAAATAACCCTGGCCGAGCGAATACCCGGGGTGACTGAAGTACTTTCGCGTAGTACCCCTTTCTGCGTTGAAAATAAAAAAAAAATATTGACTTTTTGGTATAAAGTGGTTATAATTTATGGTTATTATTCACTCAAAATTTAAGTTATAGTTATAAAATGGTAAATTTTGGTTATTATATCTGTCAGCGATTTCCATTTATTTTTAATGATACATTGGTTTGTATTTTAGGTGACAATATATATATTATTATATTTAAAACATGAGTTTGAGTGCATAATAACCAAAAAATATAGCTACTTTATATCCAAAACTCAAATTTTGTTTCAATATGACTGCGTAATAACCAAAAAATATAACCACTTTATAACCAATATTGAAATAAAATTTCAGTTTTCGTTATAAAATGGATAAATTTTGGTTATTATATCTGTCAGCGATTTCCATTTATTTTTGATGATACATTGGTTTGTATTTTAGACGACAATATATATATTATTATATTTATAATATGAGTTTTGGGTATGAAGTGGTTATATTTTTCGGTTATCATGCACTCATATTGAAACAAAATTTGAGTTTTCGTACTGTACCCATGTACTGTACACTTTATTACGTAATATTATTATACAATATTACTTATACATATGTATATATAATATTATTATATAATATTACTAATATATGTACATAATGTTACTTATTTGCTTAATAATTTTAAAAAGGAAAATATTCTATATGCATGAATAGAGGAATTTTTGGGAAAAAGAGGAATTTCAGCGAATTGCCTTAACATCACATGGCAGCGCTCCATTTCGTCGTAATTTTTAGTAAACAAATGAGGTTGAAATAAGTGAAAAATGTAATTTTTAAAATGAAGATTTTTTAGGTAAAAAACCTGCTAAAAGAGTAAAATGTTGATTTATTTAAAAGATTATAGTGCAATTTAATTAATTTGAAGTGAAAAAATTGAAAAAAGTGTGTTTAATGTGGTGAAATAGCTCCTTGAAATGGTCCAATTTTGCGAATTTTTGAACTTTAAAGCCGAATATCTCCTAAACTAAGCGTTTGCGGACCCTATAACCTTATATGTTTTTTAATCAGGAGGACTTCCTCTTTCCAACGGTACCTTCAAATCGCGGCGCCAAAGAAATCGGAATTGTGCCATTTCATATATTCGTGAACACTTTGGTCCCTTACTCTATATATGCTATTTCATGAAACTCACAAATATATACAAAAAAACCGAAAACTAAAGTTAAAGGAAAGAAACATATCATTCTTTGGGAGCAGAGACTCCTGAAGCGCCTGCCGAAGATTTTACCGGCAACATATAATTAAAAAAAAAAAATTATGTTGGGACAAAAAGGTCCTAAAACACCAGCTGAAGATTTATACCAGCAGAGAAAAATAAAGAATTATGAAAATATATTGTGGAACGAAAATGTTCTACAACGCCAGCCGAAGTTCATTCCGGCAAAATAAAACCAAAAAAAAAGAAAAATGGTAAAAAATATAAAATAAATATAAATATATATATCAAACTATAGAAATAAAAGGTTTATATTATTTTAGGACAAAAAGGTCCTAAAACGCCAGCCGAAGTTCATACCGGCAAAATAAAGAAAAAAATAATGGAAAAATATAGAACAAATATAAATAATAAATATAAATATATGTATATACATATAAAAAGACTTCCATCAAAAAATAATTAGAAGTCGAAAATAATATAAAACTTACTTACGTACTATATCCCTTTGAATCGGGACGCTTCAATTTAGAGGTAGGGGAGTTAATACCACCAGTTCATATTACATGAACATATTCTATATCTGTTATAAATATGTAACCCATATGGTACTTTGCTAATACTGTCCGCCTTAGGTGGTCCAAAAATGTAACTCATAGATTGTAAGATGAATATTTTTACTTGTAACATATGTCCTATCTCAAGTGGATTGTAGATATACTTCCTAGAATGTAAGATTAATATTTGTATCTAGGCTTAAGCAAAATATTGTATTTAAGAAAAATGTAATAAAGAAAACGAGGCAGTTGCCCATAGGCAGTTGACCACACGGAGTTGCCCACGGGCAGTTGCCCGTGGTTGCTCACAAAAACAAATTTAAAAATTAATTTGTATCGGCCAGAGTCCACTGACCTGATGCAACACGAACAATCTGTTTTTCGGCAATCACGATCGTGTAAACGTATGGCTGGCTTCGGTTTCAATCGTATCATGTCAGTTCATAGCGTTGCGACGATTGTTTGAATTGATGTAAAACTTCGGGCAAGCTATAAGTAAATCTATGAGTAAATCTTTGGGTAAATCTATAAATATAGCAAACAACACACACATTTCTGCTGGACTGATTTGAATCATGTGTGGCAAAAAATGTTTCAGCTTTGAATATGTGCGCATGTTACAAATTTTCGATGCTTAAACAATGGAAACTCCATCGAGTACGTACATACATACATATATATGTATGTGTAATGAAAAGGATATTCTTTCCATTAATTGCACATCTACTAACAGTAGATGTCACTAGGTACATTATAAAACTAGTCTTAAGATATAATCAGAGAACGTATATTTATAGAGAAGGTTAACAGCGTTGCCAAATTTAGGGATATTTTAATTTTGGGACCAACTTGAAAGATAGGATAGTTTATAACTCTCCTTATAGTCGCATTATTTATTTATTGCAAATTATTTGTTTATTATTAGCAAAGAGCTATCCACCAGTTGGTGGCGCTAACAGCGGTATAGAGTAAGTGAGGTATGTTACAGTAGATGGCGCTACTTTTCTTTCTAAATTTTCATGGATTTAGGCAGTCATGACAAAAGCTGCCACTTGCTAAAAACATTAAATGAAGATGCGTTGTTTGAAATTTATATTATTATATACGAATCTATGACTTCCAATATTCTAAATTTAAGAAAAAATCATATACAATCCGTGAAATAAATAAAGTTATGTACATATGTATGGTCAGACAAATAAGCAATGCTGCCACTCTTTTCCAGTAAATCTTCCTCGAATTTGGGAGATTTCAGAGGAATTTAGGAAGGAAGGTATATAAAAGAAAGTTGACGTTAGTTACACCATTTATAACTCAAGGCTGAAAATTGTATTTTAAATCATAAGCATTTGTTCAAAATTCATGTTTGTAGGAATCATTCACGCATATATTGTACAATTTTAAACAGGGTCTTCTCAAAAATAATACAATTGCTAAAAATATTTGGAATAGAAGAAAAGAACTGCAACCAAATACGCAGTGAAATAGATTATAACTGGCTCAATAATCAGTCGTTGAGTATGTATTATACCACGTGCATCCCAAAAGACTGATATCATAACCTTTCGCGCCGCCTTTTCGTTTTTGCACGCCTAAGAACCGTTTCATCAGGTTCATCATGTTGAGTCCACTGCAATGACTGTCGACTGGACTCCAGTGGGAAATGATGCAGCTATGTTTCTATCACTGACGAAAAATGTCGGCTTTATTCCGATTAGAAACCACTTAAACACTTCTCAGAATCAGTTATTCGTTGTTTTTGTTGGATTGGAGGTTAGCAAATATCTTTTCAACGGTGGATTTCCCTGAGCCCAAATTCAACAGTATTTTCCCCAAAAAGCCAAATTATTTATAAACACACGAAATTTTTTTGTAATCTAACACAAACTCCATCACAAAAATGCTATATCTCATTAACTAATAGTTAGTAACCAACTAATAGAAATCATATATATAGATGGTAGTAGTATTATCTATGTATCAGCCACAGTGAAGCGTGGACGGGTCCTCTATTGTACATATATATTTTAAAATTGAGCTGTTTTATGACGAATTCCATAAAATCTTTGCAAATATATAATTCAATAAAATTTGTATTACTACCTAAATATGCACTTTATATAGGTTTGGTACGACAAACATATATACATATGTATATTTATATATGTACTTAAATAAATAATAATATATGTCGGTAAATAAACTTTTCGATATGTTAAAAGACCAAGCGGTCGCATATTTTCCCATATATAATTATGCTTGCATGTAAACAAATATAAAAGAACCATACGCATAATATTTGTAAATTTGTCTACATGCAACAAATGTATGTAAATATGTATATTCAATGCTTCATGCGAAATTTCATTTGACGCGGACAAGCAATGGCGAAGCTCATATTTTTTGCTTTCATGTCAAAGAGTCAATGTGTCTAAAGACTGACGCGTCACAACATCGTGTTGTTGGTAGAAAATCCGAGCTGTGCCGAAAACACAAACGAACGATCGCCAATTGCCACTGCTTCCCTCGCCGCTGTAAAAGCTTCGCCAACAAACTAGCGTAGATACGTACATATGTTTTTGTGTGAGCTTGCATACATATGGACGCAGATTTTTGCAAGCCGGTAAAAATATTTTTTACATTCCTTGAGAAGTACAATCAATCCCGGTTATGTGCCACAGTCAAAGATACAGATTTTTGTGGTTAAAAATAAAAATATAATATTGTACATAAGAGACTACGGATACTTAACCGAGTTGTACTTAAAACAATAGTTTGAATGTATTTCAAAAAACAAACCGTGGGATGCAGCAAGCTATAGGCAGTTAAGAGGGATGATTTTCATTTAAGCGGAATACTACTTAACCGGGATTCACTGTACACATAAATCAGAGGAATATTGAATATTTTCTTTGACACATTTCTTGTCTTGAAAATTGACAAATAAACTATGTTGTCAATTTTTTTCTATACTTATATTTGCAGGGTTGTCGCTTTTTCCTTCTCATACAAATATCAGAGATTGTTCAATTTATGTTTTGTAGCTTTGTCATCGTCGCGAAAAGACGCTTGTAGGCAAAGGCCTGTTCGGGGAGATGTGATGGTATTTGTTTTTATGAATGAAGCAAGTTTGCCTGTTGAAAGTGCGCTTGCATTCATGAATGAAAATATTGTTGTTGTGTGTTTTTCTACAAATTTTGGCATCGACTATTTGGCTGCCATATTGACTTATGACGCTGCAGACACTATTTGAAACCATTGTTGTTTTTGTAGAACAATATTCGTAATTTTTGCGGGTGACATATCTACATGTGAACGCATATATGTAAGTATGTATGTTGTGTATGCATTATTTGTGTGGGAATGTCATACGCACATATTTACATGTGTACGCATATCTGAATGTTGGTTTGTGTATACATTATTTGTTCGACAATGCCGTATACATATACATGTACATACAAGTTAACACGAAACATATTCATAATTATAGCTGACGCTAATATTTTAATAACAAATATAGCTGAGCTAATATTTCGCAATCAGAAATAAAGTTATAGCTGACAGTAATATTTTCGTCAACAACAGGAAGCGAACATCCGCCACGAGCCGCAAAGGTGCAATTCCACAGAACTGCAAGTTACGGGACAGGTAGATTAAGGTTACTTTTAGCTTAAGAAAGAATATGTAAGTTAGTTGCAATTTCAAGTTTAATAAAGAAGGTCATACGGACCCAATTAAAATAAAACCACTTTTTTTTCGGAGCTCTAGCAAAAAGCCCGCTAACTGGCGCCCGAGCAATGCGTTAAACAAGCAACTCAAAAAAGTACCATATGTAGTACTGAAAAGTGCCAAAAAACAAAAAAAAGCACAAACAACTCAGCAAAAGTACCATAAGCAGTACGGAAAGCAAGCAGCGTAACTGACTTTCTGACATCGAGGGAGTGAAAGAGTGCCCCCAAGTACCGAGAGGAAAAAGGACAACTGCACGGTCACCGGCCATGGAAGGGAAGCTGATATCTATGTAAGGAATAAGTTAAGCTATTTAAATTTAATAATTAAGAATATACAAAAAAAGGACATTTTTTGAAAATTAATAATTTAGAAATATATAAACAAATTTTTTGGAAAGAAAAAAAGAAACTTATAAGAGAAAATTAATAATTTAAAAATATTTAAAAAAATTTTTTGGAAAACAAAGTAAATAATTTAAAGAAAGTTTTAAGAGTTCCAATGAGAAAATTATTTCTTTTACAAATAATAAACGGGCTCGTACAGCCAGTAATAAATAATAATACAAAGCTGCGATTCACCACCTACGGGGGGACCCTCCAGCTTATAACATACAAAATTTTCTGCGATTCACCACCAAAGGGACCCTCCAGAGAATTATAAACCACAAAGAAAAATAAAAAAGGGCTTGTACAGCCAATAACATATAAAGTTAAAAAGTGCCGGGATTCACCACCTAACGGGGGACCCTCCGGTTCTTATAAAAGTAAAATAACTCTGCGACTTTCCTGTAAAAGGGACCCTCCAGAGATTAATAAAGAAAAAATATTTCTATATTTTAAAGAAAAGAAACAGACCACCAGTACTAGGAAATACAACTCCCGTTGCACCAACAGGACCTTCCGGTTCTGGCACCCAAATTTCGCCAGAATTGGCACATTTAGTTAAAAAAGTATTTTGAATAATGGTACGAACCAGAACATTAGGGATCAAACTATAGACGAAAGATACAGAGACAACATGAACGAAATGGACAAAATTCCCGACTTAATACGATCACTACGAGAATTTTCAGGAAACGCTTCAGAGTTTACCTCCTGGAAAAAGAGTGTCGAGCGTATTCTGAGGATATATGAACCCTCGAAAGGCACATCAAGATATTTCGGAATTTTAAATGTAATTAGAAACAAAATTATAGGGAAAGCGGACAAAGCACTAGAGTCGTATAACACGCCTTTAGATTGGACAGCAATATCTCGTTGTATAACTACCCATTATGCAGACAAAAGAGACATTGGTACTTTAGAGTATCAAATGACTTGTCTTATACAGGGAAGACTAACGATTAACGAATTTTACCAAAAAGTATATTCGCACCTATCATTAATCCTCAACAAAATTGGTTGCATGGAAGTAGGAGAGGAAGCAATACATCTTCTTACTGAAAACTACAGTGCTAAAGCGTTTGTCAGAGGACTTTCGGGTGACCTTCCTAGGCTTCTCGGCATCAGAGAACCAAAAAGCCTACCAGAAGCTCTTCACCTTTGCCTGAAGTTAGAAAATCAAAACTTTAAAGCAAATCACGCTAACCATCAATTTCCTAGACAACAATTCCAACAACAGAATTTTTTCCAAATCTTAATCGGCAACTTCCTCAAACCAAATTCCATCGCGAGTTAGCTTTTATACCAAGACCAAATCAAATATTTAATCCTTATGGTCAACAACGGTATCCCCAAAATCCAGTAAACCAACAACATGGTTTTCATAACCAAACCCATTTAATCAACCACCAAATAATCCCCCTCCAAGACCACCAAAACCACCTCAACCAATGGACGTAGACGTTAGCTTAAAAACAAATGCTATCAATTACGCCAATAGACTAAATCCCAAATTCACTGTCAAACGACCATCAAATCTTTCAAACAAAAATGATCAGCAACCAAAAGTTCAAAGGAATTTTCATGCAAACTCAAACTTTGAACCTTACAGCGAACAAAATTATCAATACAACAATGACTACCAAAGCAATGAATACAACTATGACTCTCCCGATACAACACAAACCGACGGAAACGAACAATCACTAGACCTGACAGATGTACATTTTTTGGATTAAACAGCTCTTCGATACCTTATTTCAACTGCAAAACGAAGAGTGGAGATATTTTAAAAATCCTAGTCGATACAGGTTCCAATAAAAACTATATTCAATCAAATTTAGTACCAAATCCCAAAGAAAACAATAACCCTTTTTACGCAAATTCAATCGGTGGAAAAATACACATTACCCATCACACTTTTCTAAATCTTTTTAATATTGAAGAATGCAAATTAAAAATTTTTTTTGTTACCCACTCTTACAACTTTTCACGCAATTCTTGGAAATGATAGCTTAAAGGAACTATCAGCAATAATACATACTAAAGAAAATTTCATGATCGTAGCAAACAAACGTAAAATTCAACTCCATCAATATAGAGCCCGAGATGTTCATTCCATTCAAATCCGTGACGAACATATGAATATTTCAGAAAAAAATGAAATTAAACAACTTGTACAAAAACACCGAAACTTATTTTCAGAACCTAATGAAAAATTAACGTACACAACAAAAGTAGTAACGGAAATTAAAACAAATTCAGATACACCTATCTACTCAAAATCATACCCATATCCTGCCAGTTTAAAACAAGAAGTAGAAAAACAAATAAATAAACTATTAGCGGACTGTATTATCAGAAAATCAAGATCACCATACAATTCACCAATATGGGTTGTACCCAAAAAAGACGATGCATCAGACGAAAAAAAATTCAGATTAGTTATTGATTACAGAAAACTAAGCACAGTTACAACTGCTGACAGATATCCAATACCAGAGATAAATGAAGTACTATCACAATTAGGAGAAAAACGAATATTTTCAGTAATCGACTTAAAAAGCGGTTTCCATCAAATTCCTCTTAAGGAATCTGGCGTGGAGAAAACAGCCTTTTCAGTGAACAACGGAAAGTATGAGTTCACAAGATTACCTTTTGGACTGAAGAACGTCCCATCCATATTTCAAGGTACATTAGACGATATTCCGAGACAATATATAGGAAAAATATGTTATGTCTATATAGACGACATAATAATATTTAGCGAAGATGAAAAATCTCATTCAGAGCATATTGACAAAATTTTTGATACACTCCGTAAAGCTAATATGAAAGTACAAGCAGAATGCAGAATGCGAATTCTATAAAAACCAAGTAGAATTTTTAGGATTCATAATTTCTTCTGCTGGTATTTCCACAAACCCATCTAAAGTAAAAAGTATTGTAGATTTTCCATACCCAAAACACTTAAAGACCTTAGATCATTTCTAGGACTTTCAGGATACTACAGACGTTACATAAAATATTATGCAAAATTAGCTAAATCCCTCACAACTCTACTTCGTGGTGAAGAAGGTAGAATGTCAAAAAATGTTTCCAAAAAAATCCAAATCTAATTAAGCAATGACGCTAAAGCAGCATTAAATAAAATAAAATCCCCATTGACATCGAAAGACGTCATTTTACAATATCCTGATAATAAAAAAGAGTTCGATTTAACAACAGATGCTTCCAGATATGCCATAGGCGCTGTCTTAGAACAGAATGGAAAACCCATAATCTTTATATCTAAGACATTAAGTAAAACTGAAGAAAATTATGCAGTTAATGAAAAAGAAATGCTTGCTATTATTTGGGCATTAAATACTTTTAGAAATTATCTCTATGGAACGGCAGAAGTAGTAATCCATACAGACCATAAACCTCTCACATACGCCTTAAGCAATAAAAACAATAATTCTAAATTAAAGCGGTGGAAAGCCATACTCGAAGAATATAATTACGAATTAAGATATAAACCTGGTAAAGCCAACATAGTAGCAGATACACTTTCAAGACCATTCGAAATAAATTCTTTATCAGTAGCCACACATTCAGATGACAGCTCATCTCACAATCTAATTCCAGCCGTAGAAGTACCCATAAATGTTTTCTAACCAACCAACTTTGGATCTCTTTAGGAGATGAAGATAATTACCTATTTAAAATACCATTCCCTACATACCATAGTCATGTAATAATTAAACAAACATTTCCTCAGAAAATCTAATTTCACTTTTTAAACGTTACTTAAACCCTTCGGTGATAAATGGCATATTTACTTCCGAAGAAATAATGGGAATAATTCAACAAATATACCCAATCCATTTTTCCAATTATAAAATTCGATATACTCAGATGAAAGTTGATGACATTACGAACGAGGACATTCAAAACGAAACAATATTAAAAGAACATAAACGCGCACATAGAAACCGAGACGAAAATTCAAAACAACTCATACAAAAATATTATTTTCCAAAAATGAAAGCAAAAATAGAAGCAATAATTAAACAATGCAAAATATGTAAAGAAAACAAATACGATCGTCATCCTAATAAACCACATTTACTTGAAACCCCTATTCCACAATATCCTGGAGAAGTAGTTCATATTGATATATACAGTACAGAGAAAAATCTTGTACTTACCGCAGTAGACAAATTTTCGAAATACGCCCAAGTTAGATTAATAGAATCAAAAGCAATAGAGGATATCAGAGAACCCTTGCGACAAATACTTTTTTCCTTCGGTGTACCGAAAACCATAGTTATAGATAATGAAAAATATTTAAACTCAGCCTCAATACAATTTATGGTCGAAGACGAACTTGGTATTAACATTTTCAAAACACCCCCCTACGCTAGCAAAGTCAATGAACAAGTCGAAAGATTTCACTCCACACTTTCTGAAATTATGCGTTGTCTTCAAACCGAACGCACCCACCGCTCATTGCACCTACGAACATAATTACTCAATACATTCTACAACCAGAAAAAGACCAATGGAAACTTTTTTTGGAAGACGCGTTTCAATAGACTCACAACAATATGAAAACTCAAGACGAGAAAATATCGAGACACTAAGAAAACAACAGATGAAAGACGTAGAAATTCACAATAAAACTAGAAATCCAATAAAAACCTACGCCCCAGGAGAAATAATATATGTTAAAATAAATAAACGAACAGGCTCGAAACTAACAGCAAGATATAGAAAAGAAATTGTAAAAGAAGACAAATCCAGTGTCGTAATCACAGAAAAGGACGAACAGTACACAAAAGCAATATCAAGACCTAGCTACATATCATTCTTTATTTTAATTTTTCAGATTTTTCGTACATTTGGTGTACGCTTACTTTAGGATAATAGCCTATACAAACTCACAACTAGCCACATTTAGTACAGGACCAGTAAAAATTCAAACAGGAACATTCCGACTGATACACAAAGTAGACATAGACGAATACCAGAACGCACTAAACAATTTAAGTAATTCAATTAGAACTAAAGTTAAAGAAGAAAACCCACTCCTTCCTATCCTCATTAATGAACTAAAACGGACACAGACATACTTAAATAGACTAAAACCAAAGAAATTTAGGAAATCAGTAAACGAATTAGGAACAGTCTGGAAATGGATTGCCGACTTAATAATATTAGAAAATCATATTAATAACATAATTGAAAATAATAACGAACAAATAACAATCAATAAAGTAATTTTCGACAGAATAAATAATATTTCTACAATATCAAATAAAATTTTAAAAGAAGTACAAACAAATGAAGTTGTACAACATAATATTGCTATTGAAATTAAATACACATAAATTAAATATAATGAAAGATGAGATAATTAATATAGACTATACAGTACTGTTCAAGATTTAAATCTCAGTAAAATGCAGTCCTGCGCATAATTAGTAAGGTCGCAAACCAATACCAGTCAGCTGATTGCTGAATGCTGAATGATCAATATGATTGTGTCCTCCTTTTAGCCTTGTATTCGTAGACTAGTAGTTTCACTCTAGCTTAGCGAATGTAAATGTAAATCTGCAATATGTAAACTATAGGCATACATATATATGTATGCACATATGTATCATGTGGCGTGATGCTACAATCCGTTAATCAAATGTATATTTAAGGAGGTATACAATAAAGACGCGACCTATTTTGCAATAGACGATTATAAAATACAGACGTGCTTTTTTCAATACAACTTTTGTACATCTTTTTGGTGCCTCTTGTGAGGACCTTTTCGATCCCCTTTTAATGTCAAGTTTTTTATGATGGCTAGTTTGAATCTACGTACTTCAGCGCATGCCGCAATTGTGCGCATTAGCAAAATGACAGAAGCAGCTAATTACGATCCGGACAGCATTGAGTGCGATGTGATTCGTGGACAATTGGACAAGCATTTTGAAAGGTTTATGGAATATCATACGGATTTGGTGTCTTCAGCACAAGCCAGCGAATTGACCACACATGACGACTTCTTGGTTGCTACGGAGTTGCTGTACACACAAATATGTATTCGACTACGTCGTATATGTGGCGCTGGTGAAGGTGGTATTTGTGTGGCAAATCAATTGGACATGCGATTAGATCCAATTAAGATTCCTGTGTTCAATGGTGACGCAGCGAATTGGCTGCCTTTTAAAGATTTGTTTGAAGCACTAGTTCGCAATCGTAAGGATCTAAATTCCAATTACAAATTAAGCAAGTTACGCCAACATGTCAATGCTGATAACGTACCATTGGTCGGGGGACTTTACACAGGCGGCTATGAGGACATGTGGCAGGAGATGAAACGACGATTTGATAATATACGCTTGTTAGTGGAATCGCACGTGCAGCGTATCCTGAATTTACCTAATCAACCCACCGAAACCCAGAAGGGCTTGCTTCGACTAGTTGACACCGTTCAAAATGTGATGCGAGCTTTAAGCGTTATGGGTCTTCCGGTAAGGCATTGGGACGCCCTCTTGGTGCCGCTTCTGCTATCTAAATTGCCCACAATCACCAGGTATGAGTGGGGGATGAGCCTTCAGATGAACAACATACCAATGTATCAGGACTTTTTAACATTTATTGAGAAGCGTGCCAACAATTTGTCTCAAGGAGCTGCGAACGGTACAACAACTCTTCATTAGAGACCAACCCGTCCCGTTAAGGCTAACGTTGCAACGGTAAACTCATCTCAGCCGTTACATTCAGTGAAAGGGGTTACGGTTGTTTGCCAACTTTGCGCTAACGGACACCGAATACACAAGTGTCAACGGTTCTGTTTCAACTGCCTTGGAAGTGATCATGGATCTCGTGATTGTACATCGCGTGATTGCTTAAAGTGCCTTCATCGTCATCATACGATGCTCTGCAAAGGCAACGTTGCGAACAATTCACCGACTAAGGAGGAAGACACCAACAGTCACATAACCGATCGGACTATATCCGTGGACACACCTTCAACACAGGTGCCACAGGTATACCCACGACAGCAGTGACATTTGAGGAAGGTCTGGTCATTTCTCATTAATGGAGACCGGACCATTGTACTAGCGACTGCGAAGGTCATCCTGATCGATCACAATGGAGGACAATTCGCGTGTCGTGCCCTCTGCGACCTGGGCTCTCAGGAGAGTCTGATTAACAATGCTACTACAAAACGTATGTGTCTTCGTAGGCGTCCAGGGGAGATACGAATTGAAGGAATTGGTTCTAGCGCTGCAGTCTACAGTAAAGGTCATATAACAGTACAGATGCAGGCTGCCTTTGACAACAACATTAACTTTAAACTCGAGGCATAGGCGCTGTTTAGGCCAGTGCCTAATATCTTTTTACCAGCCCTCGTGAATATATAACAAACCATTGCCAGTTAGCTGTTAATAGTTTTCACTCAACTGTTAATAACTTTCACTCAACTGGCAATGGTTTCGTTGAAAACTCCCGCTTAGCAAGCGATTCTGCTAGCCGCTTTTTCTCACTTTTCAAAAGGATCGAAGCGAACAAGACGTCGTCCACCGGCCACCATCACCAGCATATCCACAATCACAATCACAGGTAATATTTGATAAGCCAATAAAGAACCAACATTGTAATATAATATATTAAACACAAACTTTGTGGTTTCATTTACTAACACACTTTTTTTCCTGTTTCTTGTTCTCAACTGCCGACGCATTGTCCTCGAGTGACCCGTCGAGTTCGAGAACAATTCATGGTCCTTCGAGCCGGATTAAGGCAAGACTCAAGCAAGTTTTTAACACCACCCACAGGGATTCACAAGGCGCTGCAAACCAGCAAGCAAGTTTTCTACACCACCCTCGGCCAAGTTTTTAACACCACCCACAGGGATTCACAAGGCGCGGCACACCAGCAACTCTTTTTTAACACAATACACTTCACACCAACTCAGGCAAACCAGGTACGTGCTTGGTTGTTCATAAAACTTTGATAAATCGTTGCAAAAAAAAAAAAAAAAATTGAATCGTTGTAAAAAAAAAAAAGTTGGTTTTTTAATCGCATTTTTGTTTAATATTGGTGACAATTATAAATCTTTTTTATAAGAAAAGTGACAAAGCGTTTTTAGTGTTTTAGTGAAATAATTACAAAAGCAAAATAATCCGTAAGTGCACGGTTACGTTTACCGGATTTTGTGCGGTAATACTTTTCTCATATACTTCTTCACATATCACTTACGGCACTAATTTTTTGATTTTTCTCGATTTTTTTGATTTTTTGCGATAATACCTTTTTTCGCATATCACTTGCGGCACTAACTTTTTATTTTTTCTCAATTTTTCGATTTTGTGCGGTAATACTTTTTCACATATCACTTACGGCACTAATTTTTGATTTTTCTCAATTTTTCGATTTTGTGCGGTAATATTTTTTCATATATCACTTACGGCACTGATTTTTAATTTTTTCTCAATTTGGTCACGAAATTTCTGTTTTTGTTTTTCTCTTTTTTTTCACTGAGACACTGCACTTTTTTCACTTTCAAACCCTTTTTTGTCACAAACTGATTTTCGGTGGCGTATCTTGGGTGGCGAGCCATATAAAGTGTCGCATATATGTATATACATACTTACGTACGATTACACCTATATTCTGGTTTTTGGTTGGCAGTGGTGTGCTACAACTCACATATATTAAATATAGTACAATAAGCCAGATATATTGCGATATCGGCTACTATAGTTAAGAATTTTGTTTGCTAACAAATATTAAATAAATCAAGTATTATTGACCAGCCAGATATATTGCGTTATCGGCTACAACAGTCAAAAATTTTTTCTATTTTCTCGTTTGGTTGGCAGTGGTGTGCTGCAAATAAAAATTTTCAATCGTGGGGAATTATTTTCAACCTGCTCAGTCTTGAGTATTGCTCTATTCTTTTAAATTTAAATTCTATTTTCAATTTTTCCTTGTCACTCATATCAACAAAACCATGGAAGCTTTCATGCGCTTAGTAGACTACGTTGTCGAATACGAGTCTGAATTCAGTGCCGCATCAAAGGACATCTCTAAGAACGCTCTTGTGATGCAACAAGACAAGTTGAAAGAGATGTGGTGGCTGCCCATGACGACCTAAACAGTAAAGGGGACATGTCGTCGAAAGATTATGCCCTAATAAAAAAGAAATTCAAGTTAGGTGGTCAGTGCTACATACGTTGCATGGGGGTAATGAAGGATATGTCTGAGATCCTCTCAACCCCCAAAGACACAGAAAAATCTGTTGAGGTAGACAATAACCACTCCCTTCCGCCTTGCGATACGGATGTTTTCAAAGGGGACTACCTTTCATGGCCAACATTACGGGATATTTTCACGGCCGTATACATCAAGAGCAATCGTCTCTCACCGGTGGAGAAATTATACCACCTCAACAAAAAGACGCAAGGGGAGGCGAAGGTTATTGTGTCGAAATGCCCTCTTACCAATGTTGGTTTTGCGATGGCATGGAAGGGTTTGACAGACATGTACGAGAACGAGCGAATTCTTGTCGAAACCCAAGTCGATATACTGCTCGACTTACCGTCAATCGACAAGGAGTGCTCAAGCTCGATAAAGTGGCTACAGCGGGAGATCAACAGCTGCATCTCCTGCCTGACAGCCAATAAAGTGGACATTGGGAACTGGGACCCAATCATAATCCGCATTTGTTCTAAGAGACTGCCACAAGCAACATTGGCCCTGTGGGCACAGTCTGTAAAGAACAAGACAAAGACATCGAAGTGGGAGGAATTGGACAACTTCCTCACGGATAGATACCGTGATTTAGAGGCAATAGAACGTGCCAAGAAATCGTCCATTTCCGTAAAGCCTGTCAGTGCACCCACACAGAATAAATACAACAATAGCCATCAGAACAGACTCGGCGCCTTCCAAGTAAGCGTTGAGAAATCAAAAGGTCTGATGTTCAAAAGCGCAGATCACAAATTAAGATCTTGCCCCATGCTTCTTAACATGGCACCGGCGGACAGGATCAAGTTCGCTAAGCGCAACAATCGCTGCATCAATTGCCTCGGCTTTGGGCATTTAGTGTGGCAATGCACCAGTGCATTCAACTGCAGCACGTGCCACGCGAGGCATCACACACTCCTACATTTGAGGACAGTGCAGCCTAGCAGCCAAAGAGGCTCATCTACGCCATCGGACGAGATTCCGTCTACTTCCAGGCAAGCGCAGCAGAGACGCAATTTCAACAAATCGAAAGGCAAGCCAACGACTCAGGTACAGTCGTGCTTCGCTAACAGCGATAAAGGTGTCTTATTAGGAACGGCACATATAAACATAAATTACAGCGGCGTTACTTATGCCGCAAGAGCACTCATCGACTCCGGGTCAGAGTGCTCTTTCATCACAGAAAGGCTGACGCGGAATCAACTTGCCAGTGAGGAAGATAAGGCATCAACAACACCGTATCTGCGCAAGTGAAAGAAGCATGTTGTGTCGAGTTGCGGTCACCAATTGACCCACTTATATCGATCACAACGAACATGATGGTTCTGCCGAAATTAACGGGGAACTTGCCGACTTGCCATATTAGCGCACTAACTCGGCAGGCTTTCCCAGATCTCACGTTGGCGGATAAGAGGTTCTTCATCAATGAACCTGTGGACGTCATACTCGGTGGAGACGTCTATCCCGAGATTAAGCTTGATGGCATACACAAGAACGTACTGGGATCACTTCTTGCGCAAGAGACTGTGTTCGGTTGGATAGTCACGGGGCGTGCAAATTCAATTAAGCCAACCAACATTTGCGTCTCGTATTATAACGAAGTATCGCTGGAAAAGCGGTTAGCTTCGTTCTGGGAGTTGGAAGAGATGTCCAAGGAAAGGAAGTTAAGCGAGGAGGACAGGTATTGTGAAGAGCTCTATAAGAAGACAACGAAGCGAAATGAAGACGGGAAGTACGTTGTATCGCTACCATTCAGGAAAGACTATCCGGTCAACATTAGTCTAGGTAGTTCCTTAAAGATTGCATACTCCCAGTTTTATCGTAATGAAGCTCGGTTGTCAAGAGACGAAAACCTGCAAAAAGAATATAACGTGGTATTAAATGAATATGTTGAGCTGGGTCATATGGCAAAGATACATACCAGTAAAACGGCCGACTCTAGTGACAACTATTACCTGCCTCACCACGCCGTAAAGAAGGAAGAGAGCACATCGACAAAGGTGCGTGTGGTGTTCAATGCATCGCAAGCAACTTCAAACGGCACTTCGCTGAATGACATCCTTCTCCCCGGTCCAGTTCTTCAGGCAGATCTGACCATTTTAATTCTGCGATGGCGATTATTTAAATATGTCTTCAATAGCGATATTGAGAAGATGTATCGCCAAATCCTGTTGAAGGCTGATCAAACGAAGTACCAGCGAATCGTTTTCCGCAACCGTCCGACCGAACAAACAAATATTTTTGAATTGAAGACGGTAATGTTCGGGATCAACTGCGCTCCTTATCTGGCAATAAGGACATTACTTCAATTAGCTGACGACGTTGAAATCTCACTACCAGTAGCCTCAAACATACTCAGGAAGTGCATGTATGTTGATGATGTCTTAGCACGGGGGACACTCTATAGAGGCTGCAATTAAGTCTAGAGATGAGTTAAGAACAGCATTGGAGTCGGCAGGTTTCCCATTAAGAAAATGGATAGGCAATTGTGGGAAAATTTTACAAGGCCTTCCAAAAGACCACTTGCTTAACAAGGATTTTTTAGACTTCGAAGACACAAGTGATGTCAAGGCTCTTGGGATAAGGTGGAATGCGCATACTGACTTCTTTTATTTTAAAACAAAACCTATACTCAGCCCAGAATCATATACAAAGGGAGCTATCCTCTCAGATATCGCCAAACCGTTTGACCCATTAGGATGGCTAGCACCGATAATAGTCACAGCCAAAATGATAATGCAACATATTTGGTTAGAAGGAACACAATGGGACGAGGTTGTATCTCCTACCACATTGGATCGTTGGATCGCATTCATGGATAACCACCGGTACATAAACAACATTAAAATTCCACGATGGGTCCACTTTTCGCCAACGGACGATGTGTCCATTCATGGATTCTGCGATGCGTCAGAGAAAGCGTACGCAGCAACTGTCTACCTGCGCGTAAAGACAAGCAACGAAGTTTTCGTCAGCCTACTATTGGCAAAAACCAGAGTAGCGCCTGTCAAAACTGTATCTTTACCACGTCTGGAACTGTGCGGCGCCGTATTACTGGCCGAAACAGTTGAATTTGTCGTCAGCAACCTGGAGCTGACTCATCTTAACCTTAAACTATGGACCTATTCGACCATCGTTCTCGCATGGATTCGCAAGCCACCATGTTCATGGTCAACGTTTGTATCCCATCGAGTGACAAAAATAATAGAAAAGGTCGGCAACGCAAATTGGAATCATGTCGATTCAGGATCTAACCCTGCAGACTTAGCCAGTCGGGGACTTATGGCACAGGATTTGGTGGAAAACACCTTGTGGTGGCAGGGACCTTCTTGGCTGCAAGAAGATCAATGCAAATGGCCATTACAACAAAACGACTACGAGACGACAATAGAGGAAAAACAGGTACGTGTACATGCTTGTACAACTATACAGGGGAATTCTAACGACATTCTTGACCGTTTTTCTAGTTTGCCGAGAGCTTTGAGAGTGTTATCATACGTTATGAGATTCTATCAAAGAACTCATCCAAACACAAAAGCTTCTTTTCAACAAAAGTCTTGCTTAATTTCATCCGAAGAAATTAAAGCAACGACAAGACGTTTGATACTAAATACCCAGAAGCAGAAATATGGTCAAGAGTATGGTTGTTTGAAATCCGGTAAGCCCATCGATGCAAAAAGTGAAATCCTCTCTCTTAATCCTTTCCTCGATAAAGATGAAGTGATGAGAACTGGTGGCCGTCTCAGTGCGTCTCTCGATTTGTCATACAATGAGCGCCATCCATTTATCCTTCCATACAACTGCGTATTGTCTCGTCTAATAATCCAGTTTATCCATCAAGTCTCGCAAGCTCAGTATTGGATTCCAAGGGTGAAAAACTTGATTCGATCCATTATCCACAACTGTAAGACGTGCACGATCTTCAAAAAACGTGCTCAGACGAAACTCATGGGTGCACTTCCGTCCGAACGATCCACATTTTCACGCGCTTTTATCAATACGGGGGTAGATTTCGCGGGTCCGTTTGAAATATGTATGTCTGCCTGTTTGTCTGTTTTACAACAAGGGCCATCCACCTGGAGGCCACTACCGACTTATCAACACAATCGTTTTTAGCAGCCCTCTCTAGATTCGTTTCAAGAAGAGGTTGCCCCAAAAATATTTATTCGGACAATGGAACAAACTTCATTGGAGCATCGAGATCCCTAAGGTCCGATCTTAAAGCCTTCATAACCGATGCTCGCAACAATGCTATCTCAAGGTATACCCACCAAGCTCTTACATGGCATTTCATACCTGCTGCAGCTCCTCATATGGGCGGACTTTGGAAAGCAGGTGTGAAAAGCTTTAAGAGTCACTTTCGGAAGGTTGCGTCTGGGCACAAATACACTCTTGAAGAGTTTAACACACTCTTATGCCGAATTGAGTCTTGCCTTAATTCGCGACCATTAAGCCCAGCCTCAAACGAACCTACTGATTTGGAGCCACTTACTCCAGGACATTTTTTGGTCGGCGGACATCTGATGGCCCCACCAGAACCGGATATAAATGAAAGCAGTGCCTTTATCGTAAATAGATGGCAGAAACTTAAGGCCTTACATCAATCCTTCTGCAAAAGATGGAAAACTGAATACCTGAACGAAATGCAGAAACACATCAAGTGGAAACATCCAAAAACAAATTTAAAAACAGGTGAGCTTGTCGTCATCAAGGAAGACAATTTGTCACCGAACGAGTGGAGACTGGGTAGGATTGTTAATATACACCCAGGTGCTGATACCCGAGTGCGAGTAGTGGACATCATCACTGAAAAAGGCCAAGTTACAAGACCGCTTGCCAAATTGGTCTTACTACCGCCCTACGAGGAGAGAAACGACGTGGATGCACACCCTACTCAACACAACAGTTCCCTAGCCACTTCGAAAGCCTAGCTTCCCGATACACTTATTACTATCCAAACAGGTGAAAAAAAAACGTTAACTTCGGGTTCACCGGAGCTAATATACCTTTCATAGGCGTATTTCTTTTAGGTACTACGTGTTCAGTTTGTATTGAAGCCATATGCCTATTTTTGCGGAGAATATGTTATCACCTAAAGCAGTAATACATGTCAAATTTCTTGAAGATATGTTGTCAAATGTGAAAGTTTTCCATACAAGAACTTGATTCCGATCGTTCAGTTTGTTTGGCAGCTATATGTATACAGACAGACGGACGTGGCTGGGTCAACAATTTCCGCTAATGTGTTCCTTTATATGTATGCATATGTATATAGTCTTTATTTTCATTAATTTACTTAGGTTTTGAATTGTTCAGCATTCATGTAACACCATCATCCCACATTTTGAAAGCATTATCAAAATTATACATTTGAGTAAAGGCGATTAATGATTTATATTCTAGGTAGGTACAAATGCTTTTTTCTACACTAGTTATGTTAAACCTACACATATACGTTGCAAATCTTCAACGTGCATCGCTATATTGCTGTCAAGCCACGCATGTATTAGTCTCACTTAGTGCAATAAAGGTGCTTAAAATTCAATTTTACGCGGCACTTAAAGCGTTTTTAGATGAATTTAACATGTGTACGTGTGTACGCACGTGCAAACGATTCAAATTATTGCTCTTATGTATTCCAATACGCTTTAAAACAATCATATTCAAAATCTGCACACCGTTTTATTTTTTCATTCATTTACACCGCATTTAAACAAGCAACACACCTTATTACCAGACAATGCATAAATATATATATCGATAAATGTCTTACCTTCAGCGTTGCCTTCCTTACGTTCAGCCTTCCATCCCTTGAGCCATGGCGTGTTGGTGGATGCTTCCAACATGTTATCACCATGCCAGCCAGAGATGGCAAGAATACAACAGCAGCTGGATTGTAACCGGCCTTCTTGATGTATGAGGATACTTCCTGCGTGATTTCCTCTTAACAAGCCTCACTGTATGGTGGTTTGGACGAATCCATCTTGTTGACACCAGCGATCAGTTGTTTCGCACCAGGGGTGAAATTAAGAAGAACGTTTACACAAGTCACGGTCTCAACGACTTTCATTTTATTTTAAATCAAAAAGCTAAAAAATAACTACAATGCAAGTCACGATATTCACGGTACATGTTGTGGGTACCTGAACGGGAGTCATAATGCAACCAGATGCCAAAGTTCTTAATTTTGGTTGGAGATGTTTCGTAGGCTTGTTTCAATGAAACAATTTCGCCGGTGGTCTTCTTGAACTTCTTCAGTTGACGCAAGAAATACCAGAAACGCGACTTGGCCACGATGTTATCCGCGGCAAAGATACGCATTTTGTAGAGAGGAGTTTGTGGCTCCTTCTCGGTTGGCAACTTGCGGCCAATCACTTCGTATTCTTTCAACTGTCCCTTGGCTTTCATTTTAGCCGCGTTCACAGAAAAGAGGTGAAACCTGAAGAGCCTTCTCACAAGTCTGAAAAATAAAGGAAAATATTTAAATAAATATGGAAATAACATTGTTATCATTACTTACCATAACCTTCTTGCTATTGGCACACGTGCCAAAGCGTGCAAGTGAAATCACAACCATACAATAGAAATGTCATTCAAGACATACAGTGATGCCATGCCGTCAGTTTTTAATTCGCCTTAAAAAATTTTACAGCAGTGAATGTAAAACTGTTGTCTCTCAAACTATGAGGCATAACTCATGCTTATGGTTTTTAAATTCAAATGCCATATTTTGCTAGCAAATAGCAAAGTTGCAAACCTAAAGTCTTCTTCTACAGCAGCACATGTATGCATTGCCCTTGAACTTACTGAGCAAGAAGCACGTTAGTGACAAGTAAGAGTTGAAAATAATTATTAAACCAAATTGTATTTAACATTTTCTTTGGTGGCAGGTCACTTTGTCGAAAACGTACGACAAATAAAACAATAACGATAACATAAATTTGATGCTAAAGGCAAACTGTTTTTATTATTTAATTATTATTATTTGCAACACTATGGTAAGGTAAGGCAGTTCACACCACATAAGGCCACCTACACACTATGGTAATGTAAGGCAGTTCACACCACATAAGGCCACCTTCCCACTATGCAATATATATAATATAATTTATGCAATTTTTCTCGCCACCCAATCAGTTTCAGATGATATTCGAAAAAATTCGGTGTGCTGCAAATAAAAATTTTCAATCGTGGGGAATTATTTTCAACCTGCTCAGTTTTGAGTATTTCTCTATTCTTTTAAATTTAAATTCTATTTTCAATTTTTCCTTGTCACTCATATCAACAAAACCATGGAAGCTTTCATGCGCTTAGTAGACTACGTTGTCGAATACGAGTCTGAATTCAGTGCCGCATCAAAGGACATCTCTAAGAACGCTCTTGTGATGCAACAAGACAAGTTGAAAGAGATGTGTTGCAAAGCGAAAGCTGCCCATGACGACCTAAACAGTAAAGGGGACATGTCGTCGAAAGATTATGCCCTAATAAAAAAGAAATTCAAGTTAGGTGGTCAGTGCTACATACGTTGCATGGGGGCAATGAAGGATATGTCTGAGATCCTCTCAACCCCCAAAGACACAGAAAAATCTGTTGAGGTAGACAATAACCACTCCCTTCCGCCTTGCGATACGGATGTTTTCAAAGGGGACTACCTTTCATGGCCAACATTACGGGATATTTTCACGGCCGTATACATCAAGAGCAATCGTCTCTCACCGGTGGAGAAATTATACCACCTCAACAAAAAGACGCAAGGGGAGGCGAAGGTTATTGTGTCGAAATGCCCTCTTACCAATGTTGGTTTTGCGATGGCATGGAAGGGTTTGACAGACATGTACGAGAACGAGCGAATTCTTGTCGAAACCCAAGTCGATATACTGCTCGACTTACCGTCAATCGACAAGGAGTGCTCAAGCTCGATAAAGTGGCTACAGCGGGAGATCAACAGCTGCATCTCCTGCCTGACAGCCAATAAAGTGGACATTGGGAACTGGGACCCAATCATAATACGCATTTGTTCTAAGAGACTGTCACAAGCAACATTGGCCCTGTGGGCACAGTCTGTAAAGAACAAGACAAAGACATCGAAGTGGGAGGAATTGGACAACTTCCTCACGGATAGATACCGTGATTTAGAGGCAATAGAACGTGCCAAGAAATCGTCCATTTCCGTAAAGCCTGTCAGTGCACCCACACAGAATAAATACAACAATAGCCATCAGAACAGACTCGGCGCCTTCCAAGTAAGCGTTGAGAAATCAAAAGGTCTGATGTTCAAAAGCGCAGATCACAAATTAAGATCTTGCCCCATGTTTCTTAACATGGCACCGGTGGACAGGATCAAGTTCGCTAAGCGCAACAATCGCTGCATCAATTGCCTCGGCTTTGGGCATTTAGTGTGGCAATGCACCAGTGCATTCAACTGCAGCACGTGCCACGCGAGGCATCACACACTCCTACATTTGAGGACAGTGCAGCCTAGCAGCCAAAGAGGCTCATCTACGCCATCGGACGAGATTCCGTCTACTTCCAGGCAAGCGCAGCAGAGACGCAATTTCAACAAATCGAAAGGCAAGCCAACGACTCAGGTACAGTCGTGCTTCGCTAACAGCGATAAAGGTGTCTTATTAGGAACGGCACATATAAACATAAATTACAGCGGCGTTACTTATGCCGCAAGAGCACTCATCGACTCCGGGTCAGAGTGCTCTTTCATCACAGAAAGGCTGACGCGGAATCAACTTGCCAGTGAGGAAGATAAATGCCCAGGTCTCAGGCATCAACAACACCGTATCTGCGCAAGTGAAAGAAGCATGTTGTGTCGAGTTGCGGTCACCAATTGACCCACTTATATCGATCACAACGAACATGATGGTTCTGCCGAAATTAACGGGGAACTTGCCGACTTGCCATATTAGCGCACTAACTCGGCAGGCTTTCCCAGATCTCACGTTGGCGGATAAGAGGTTCTTCATCAATGAACCTGTGGACGTCATACTCGGTGGAGACGTCTATCCCGAGATTAAGCTTGATGGCATACACAAGAACGTACTGGGATCACTTCTTGCGCAAGAGACTGTGTTCGGTTGGATAGTCACGGGGCGTGCAAATTCAATTAAGCCAACCAACATTTGCGTCTCGTATTATAACGAAGTATCGCTGGAAAAGCGGTTAGCTTCGTTCTGGGAGTTGGAAGAGATGTCCAAGGAAAGGAAGTTAAGCGAGGAGGACAGGTATTGTGAAGAGCTCTATAAGAAGACAACGAAGCGAAATGAAGACGGGAAGTACGTTGTATCGCTACCATTCAGGAAAGACTATCCGGTCAACATTAGTCTAGGTAGTTCCTTAAAGATTGCATACTCCCAGTTTTATCGTAATGAAGCTCGGTTGTCAAGAGACGAAAACCTGCAAAAAGAATATAACGTGGTATTAAATGAATATGTTGAGCTGGGTCATATGGCAAAGATACATACCAGTAAAACGGCCGACTCTAGTGACAACTATTACCTGCCTCACCACGCCGTAAAGAAGGAAGAGAGCACATCGACAAAGGTGCGTGTGGTGTTCAATGCATCGCAAGCAACTTCAAACGGCACTTCGCTGAATGACATCCTTCTCCCCGGTCCAGTTCTTCAGGCAGATCTGACCATTTTAATTCTGCGATGGCGATTATTTAAATATGTCTTCAATAGCGATATTGAGAAGATGTATCGCCAAATCCTGTTGAAGGCTGATCAAACGAAGTACCAGCGAATCGTTTTCCGCAACCGTCCGACCGAACAAACAAATATTTTTGAATTGAAGACGGTAATGTTCGGGATCAACTGCGCTCCTTATCTGGCAATAAGGACATTACTTCAATTAGCTGACGACGTTGAAATCTCACTACCAGTAGCCTCAAACATACTCAGGAAGTGCATGTATGTTGATGATGTCTTAGCACGTGGACACTCTATAGAGGCTGCAATTAAGTCTAGAGATGAGTTAAGAACAGCATTGGAGTCGGCAGGTTTCCCATTAAGAAAATGGATAGGCAATTGTGGGAAAATTTTGCAAGGCCTTCCAAAAGACAACAAGGAGTTTTTAGACTTCGAAGACACAAGTGATGTCAAGGCTCTTGGGATAAGGTGGAATGCGCATACTGACTTCTTTTATTTTAAAACAAAACCTATACTCAGCCCAGAATCATATACAAAGGGAGCTATCCTCTCAGATATCGCCAAACCGTTTGACCCATTAGGATGGCTAGCACCGATAATAGTCACAGCCAAAATGATAATGCAACATATTTGGTTAGAAGGAACACAATGGGACGAGGTTGTATCTCCTACCACATTGGATCGTTGGATCGCATTCATGGATAACCACCGGTACATAAACAACATTAAAATTCCACGATGGGTCCACTTTTCGCCAACGGACGATGTGTCCATTCATGGATTCTGCGATGCGTCAGAGAAAGCGTACGCAGCAACTGTCTACCTGCGCGTAAAGACAAGCAACGAAGTTTTCGTCAGCCTACTATTGGCAAAAACCAGAGTAGCGCCTGTCAAAACTGTATCTTTACCACGTCTGGAACTGTGCGGCGCCGTATTACTGGCCGAAACAGTTGAATTTGTCGTCAGCAACCTGGAGCGGACTCATCTTAACCTTAAACTATGGACCTATTCGACCATCGTTCTCGCATGGATTCGCAAGCCACCATGTTCATGGTCAACGTTTGTATCCCATCGAGTGACAAAAATAATAGAAAAGGTCGGCAACGCAAATTGGAATCATGTCGATTCAGGATCTAACCCTGCAGACTTAGCCAGTCGGGGACTTATGGCACAGGATTTGGTGGAAAACACCTTGTGGTGGCAGGGACCTTCTTGGCTGCAAGAAGATCAATGCAAATGGCCATTACAACAAAACGACTACGAGACGACAATAGAGGAAAAACAGGTACGTGTACATGCTTGTACAACTATACAGGGGAATTCTAACGACATTCTTGACCGTTTTTCTAGTTTGCCGAGAGCTTTGAGAGTGTTATCATACGTTATGAGATTCTATCAAAGAACTCATCCAAACACAAAAGCTTCTTTTCAACAAAAGTCTTGCTTAATTTCATCCGAAGAAATTAAAGCAACGACAAGACGTTTGATACTAAATACCCAGAAGCAGAAATATGGTCAAGAGTATGGTTGTTTGAAATCCGGTAAGCCCATCGATGCAAAAAGTGAAATCCTCTCTCTTAATCCTTTCCTCGATAAAGATGAAGTGATGAGAACTGGTGGCCGTCTCAGTGCGTCTCTCGATTTGTCATACAATGAGCGCCATCCATTTATCCTTCCATACAACTGCGTATTGTCTCGTCTAATAATCCAGTTTATCCATCAAGTCTCGCAAGCTCAGTATTGGATTCCAAGGGTGAAAAACTTGATTCGATCCATTATCCACAACTGTAAGACGTGCACGATCTTCAAAAAACGTGCTCAGACGAAACTCATGGGTGCACTTCCGTCCGAACGATCCACATTTTCACGCGCTTTTATCAATACGGGGGTAGATTTCGCGGGTCCGTTTGAAATATGTATGTCTGCCTGTTTGTCTGTTTTACAACAAGGGCCATCCACCTGGAGGCCACTACCGACTTATCAACACAATCGTTTTTAGCAGCCCTCTCTAGATTCGTTTCAAGAAGAGGTTGCCCCAAAAATATTTATTCGGACAATGGAACAAACTTCATTGGAGCATCGAGATCCCTAAGGTCCGATCTTAAAGCCTTCATAACCGATGCTCGCAACAATGCTATCTCAAGGTATACCCACCAAGCTCTTACATGGCATTTCATACCTGCTGCAGCTCCTCATATGGGCGGACTTTGGAAAGCAGGTGTGAAAAGCTTTAAGAGTCACTTTCGGAAGGTTGCGTCTGGGCACAAATACACTCTTGAAGAGTTTAACACACTCTTATGCCGAATTGAGTCTTGCCTTAATTCGCGACCATTAAGCCCAGCCTCAAACGAACCTACTGATTTGGAGCCACTTACTCCAGGACATTTTTTGGTCGGCGGACATCTGATGGCCCCACCAGAACCGGATATAAATGAAAGCAGTGCCTTTATCGTAAATAGATGGCAGAAACTTAAGGCCTTACATCAATCCTTCTGCAAAAGATGGAAAACTGAATACCTGAACGAAATGCAGAAACACATCAAGTGGAAACATCCAAAAACAAATTTAAAAACAGGTGAGCTTGTCGTCATCAAGGAAGACAATTTGTCACCGAACGAGTGGAGACTGGGTAGGATTGTTAATATACACCCAGGTGCTGATACCCGAGTGCGAGTAGTGGACATCATCACTGAAAAAGGCCAAGTTACAAGACCGCTTGCCAAATTGGTCTTACTACCGCCCTACGAGGAGAGAAACGACGTGGATGCACACCCTACTCAACACAACAGTTCCCTAGCCACTTCGAAAGCCTAGCTTCCCGATACACTTATTACTATCCAAACAGGTGAAAAAAAAACGTTAACTTCGGGTTCACCGGAGCTAATATACCTTTCATAGGCGTATTTCTTTTAGGTACTACGTGTTCAGTTTGTATTGAAGCCATATGCCTATTTTTGCGGAGAATATGTTATCACCTAAAGCAGTAATACATGTCAAATTTCTTGAAGATATGTTGTCAAATGTGAAAGTTTTCCATACAAGAACTTGATTCCGATCGTTCAGTTTGTTTGGCAGCTATATGTATACAGACAGACGGACGTGGCTGGGTCAACAATTTCCGCTAATGTGTTCCTTTATATGTATGCATATGTATATAGTCTTTATTTTCATTAATTTACTTAGGTTTTGAATTGTTCAGCATTCATGTAACACCATCATCCCACATTTTGAAAGCATTATCAAAATTATACATTTGAATAAAGGCGATTAATGATTTATATTCTAGGTAGGTACAAATGCTTTTTTCTACACTAGTTATGTTAAACCTACACATATACGTTGCAAATCTTCAACGTGCATCGCTATATTGCTGTCAAGCCACGCATGTATTAGTCTCACTTAGTGCAATAAAGGTGCTTAAAATTCAATTTTACGCGGCACTTAAAACGTTTTTAGATGAATTTAACATGTGTACGTGTGTACGCACATGCAAACGATTCAAATTATTGCTCTTATGTATTCCAATACGCTTTAAAACAATCATATTCAAAATCTGCACACCGTTTTATTTTTTCATTCATTTACACCGCATTTAAACAAGCAACACACCTTATTACCAGACAATGCATAAATATATACAGTGAGTGTCATTGAAAATCGTACAGGCACCCTTTTTAAGTATTTTAGTGTCCAGTTCCTAACTACTTCAGATAATTCCAATTAAATATACTATTAGGCCTTTTATATAAAAACTTAAATTCATTTATTCACAAAACTTAAAAATATTTAATAGAAATAACAATATATATATATATATATATATATCGATAAATGTCTTACCTTCAGCGTTGCCTTCCTTACGTTCAGCCTTCCATCCCTTGAGCCATGGCGTGTTGGTGGATGCTTCCAACATGTTATCACCATGCCAGCCAGAGATGGCAAGAATACAACAGCAGCTGGATTGTAACCGGCCTTCTTGATGTATGAGGATACTTCCTGCGTGATTTCCTCTTAACAAGCCTCACTGTATGGTGGTTTGGACGAATCCATCTTGTTGACACCAGCGATCAGTTGTTTCGCACCAGGGGTGAAATTAAGACGAACGTTTACACAAGTCACGGTCTCAACGACTTTCATTTTATTTTAAATCAAAAAGCTAAGAAATAACTACAATGCAAGTCACGATATTCACGGTACATGTTGTGGGTACCTGAACGGGAGTCATAATGCAACCAGATGCCAAAGTTCTTAATTTTGGTTGGAGATGTTTCGTAGGCTTGTTTCAATGAAACAATTTCGCCGGTGGTCTTCTTGAACTTCTTCAGTTGACGCAAGAAATACCAGAAACGCGACTTGGCCACGATGTTATCCGCGGCAAAGATACGCATTTTGTAGAGAGGAGTTTGTGGCTCCTTCTCGGTTGGCAACTTGCGGCCAATCACTTCGTATTCTTTCAACTGTCCCTTGGCTTTCATTTTAGCCGCGTTCACAGAAAAGAGGTGAAACCTGAAGAGCCTTCTCACAAGTCTGAAAAATAAAGGAAAATATTTAAATAAATATGGAAATAACATTGTTATCATTACTTACCATAACCTTCTTGCTATTGGCACACGTGCCAAAGCGTGCAAGTGAAATCACAACCATACAATAGAAATGTCATTCAAGACATACAGTGATACCATGCCGTCAGTTTTTAATTCGCCTTAAAAAATTTTACAGCAGTGAATGTAAAACTGTTGTCTCTCAAACTATGAGGCATAACTCATGCTTATGGTTTTTAAATTCAAATGCCATATTTTGCTAGCAAATAGCAAAGTTGCAAACCTAAAGTCTTCTTCTACAGCAGCACATGTATGCATTGCCCTTGAACTTACTGAGCAAGAAGCACGTTAGTGACAAGTAAGAGTTGAAAATAATTATTAAACCAAATTGTTTTTAACATTTTCTTTGGTGGCAGGTCACTTTGTCGAAAACGTACGACAAATAAAACAATAACGATAACATAAATTTGATGCTAAAGGCAAACTGTTTTTATTATTTAATTATTATTATTTGCAACACTATGGTAAGGTAAGGCAGTTCATACCACATAAGGCCACCTACACACTATGGTAATGTAAGGCAGTTCACACCACATAAGGCCACCTTCCCACTATGCAATATATATAATATAATTTATGCAATTTTTCTCGCCACCCAATCAGTTTCAGATGATATTCGAAACCAAACAACACAAAATCGTCAACAGATTAATTTCAGGAAGATGACTCGATACAGCACCCTGAAGAAGACTGCGGCGTTACACCCAAACCGGTACCCGCTTTCTTGCACGCTATGCAAGGGAAAGTATCCATTACGGCTCTGCTCGACCTTCCGAGCCAAGAACCCGGAAGAGCGCTTACGGGAGGCACTCATAGGAAAATATTGTGTCAACTGCCTTGCGGTAAACCACAGTGTAGCGAAGTGCTCCAGCGACGTACGGTGCCGGCGCTGCAACGAGAAGCACCACACAATGCTGCACATCGGGGAAAATGCCCTTCGCCGCCCCGCAGTGCCTCAAAACCGTCCATGGAGTGAACAAATGGATTCCGACGACGCACTATCAATTTATGCGTCAGACTCTGGAACGGAGACTAGGCCTCTCCAACCAGAACCGGAGGAGGGAGAATCCTTTGAAACCGGAGCGGAAACACGGCCGTTCCGCCCATCACCGCGAGGGGAAACGGAAACCCGGACTTTCCGCCCCCTTCTGCAACACGAACGTCGCTCGCACAAGCGCCGTCAGCACCGCCGCCAAGCGCACAACCCGACCAGACTGGAGACCAGGTCTCTCCAGCTGCACCGGGCTAGCTCCTTTAGAGCCGGGCTAACGGCTCCTTCTTTGCTGCCAACGACAGCCATTTTACCGACGGCGGTGGTAAAGATCGAGGCAAGAGGACGCCTACATTTAGTCAGGGCCCTCATAGACGCATGCGCCCCTACGTCGCTAATTGCACGCGTCCTGTTAAGGGAACTGCAACTAGTGCAGACTGATATCGGTGGTCAACGCGGCTGCCTTGTAGTACTGCGAGCCTGACATGGGACGAATACCCGCATATCGACGCATGTAAGGGTAATCAACGACTATATGCGCATTAGCCCGACCACCACGTTCTGACGGATCCAAATTTCTACGTCGCCGATACGCTTGGTGCTCGGCGCGGATGTATACTCCCGCATCATGACCCAACAGGTCATGCCACAAACGTTTGGGCAGCTTCTCGCTCAGGGCTCCATATTCGGCTGGGTGCTTTCGGGTACGGCCCGGTACTAAATTAAGCTATTTAAGTATTGTTTTATGCATTTTTATGGTGGCCGGTATGTTTAGGCCAGTGCCTAATATCTTTTTACCAACCCTCGTGAGTATATAACAAACCATTGCCAGTTAGCTGTTAATAGTTTTCACTCAACTGTTAATAACTTTCACTCAACTGGCAATGGTTTCGTTGAAAACTCCCGCTTAGTAGGAGATTCTGCTAGCCGCTTTTTCTCACTTTTCAAAAGGATCGAAGCGAACAAGACGTCCTCCACCGGCCACCATCACCAGCATATCCACAATCACAATCACAGGTAATATTTGATAAGCCAATAAAGAACCAACATTGTAATATAATATATTAAACACAAACTTTGTGGTTACATTTACTAACACACTTTTTTTCCTGTTTCTTATTCTCAACTGCCGACGAATTGTCCTCGAGTGACCCGTCGAGTTCGAGAACAATTCAGGCGCAAAGGCTTGGAGGCATTTAAAGGATTCTCCACTAGCTGACCCAACGTTTGCCACCCAAGTCCGGTGGATCTGCTACTTGGTGCTGACGTACTAATGGGTCTCTTTTAGGAGGGTTTCATCCAGGGTTCTCAAGAGCAACTTTGCGCTTTAAACACTCGTCTTGGTTGGGTAGTATTTGGACCAGTCATAAGTTCTGCTCACTCTACTTTACACACATCTCTTACTGCGAAATGTGTCAACTAACAACGGCTAGACACGTTACTTAGAAGCTTCAGGGAACTTGAAGAGCCCATTCTATCATCCGAAGTACACGTGGATGATTGTGAGACCATCTTCAACGATACAGTTACCCGTCCCTCAGACGTCAGGTACCAGGTGCAAATATTATTTCGACCAAATGCTCCTGCTCTTGGAGAATCTCATCATTCGGCAGTCCGCCAGTTTCTGCAACTCGAGCGGCGGTTGATGAACGACCCATGTCTTCGTGAGCAGTACATTGCATTTATGCGAAAATACATTGCTCTCGATCATATGGAGGTTAGCAAGCAAGCTTTCACCAACAAGGAAACTGGTTACTTCATACCTCATCATGCGGTAACCACAAAATTTCGCGCAGTTTTCAACGCTTTCGCGAAGACATCGAATGGGACATCCTTAAACGATACACAGTTTTCTGGACCACAACTACATGGCAATATTGTCGATATCCTTCACCGTTTTCACAAATGCAAGGTAGCCATCACTGCAGACATACAGAAGATTTTCCGACAAATACTGGTAGATAGACGACATCGTAAATGGCAACAAATACTCTGGTGAGAATCGCCAAATGAACCCCTTCAAGTGTACGAGTTGAAGACGGTAACTTATGGAATGGCTTGTAGTCCATTCAACGCAATACGCGCACTGCGTCAATGTGCGAATGACAATTATGAAGTCATCTATGACCCACGCCGGGCTGCCGCAGCGCGCCATAGCATACTTCATAATTTCTACGTTGATGACTATTTGGATAGCGTCGACAGCGATGAATTTGCTATTACCCGTGCTCAAGATGTAGCGACTATTTTGAAACAAGGACAATTAATATTGGGAAAGTGGAATTCCAATTCTACATACGTATTATCTGCGATAACCGGTACAACAGTTTCTGCATCAGAACTAGAGTTGAACAACTCAACAACCAAGGTATTGGGTCTTTACTGGGATCCAGTGAGCGACGAGCTCTTCTTCAAGGTAGGCTTAGTTGACGACACGTCGATGCTTAACTTCCTCCAGAGCTACTCAATTCATGGGTGATATTCCGCAACACTTTGCAGGATGTTGCACGACTTCGTATTCCTCGTTGGGTAGGCACACGAGTGGGCTCTTTGGTGCATTTACACGGCTTTTGCGATGCTAGTCGCAAAGCGTATGCAGCAGTTATATATGTTCAAACGATCGATAAAGGTGGTACGTCACGCACAGCTCTTGTTTCAGCGAAGACGAAGATAGCACTAATTAAGAATGCGACGATACCACGCCTCGAACTGTGTGGATGGACAACGTACGTCAAGCTTTAGGTCTACAGGACGCCCCATGTACATATTGGAGTGATTCTACTATTGTTTTATGCTGGATACGCAAACCACCATCAATGTTCAAGCAATATGTATCCAATCGGGTAGCTTTATCCAATGGAAGCACATTCGCTCCGAATCAAATCCAGCCGACTGTGCAAGCAGAGGCTTATCTCCCGCCGTCTTAGCAGATCATCATCTTTGGTGGACCGGACCGACGTGCATTCACCAGGGCGTGGAGGAAATGCGTTTACCTTCTTTAACGGAGGAGGAGGAGCACCACTCAATTGCTGAATCTCGTGTGGTATACATCTTCGTTTCCAGAGCTAATTACCAGTGGATTATGACATCCACGAAAGACAACAGGATACCTCTCATAGAAAAATTTAGTAAATTGAGTCGTTTACTTAACACCACTGTTTGGTTAAGGCGCTGGTTACCCAAATATCGTGGTTACAGGAACGACGTAGTTTCAGTCGCAGAACAACGTCAACAAATGGCTTCGCTTCCGAAAGAGCGTGTACTAGTGGCTCCGCCATTCTCTCGTAGTGGCTTGGATTACTGCGGGCCATTCCATGTACGTGTGGGAAAACATCGCGCTACCCCGACTACAAAAACCTACGCTGCCATATTTATTTGTATGGCGTCACGAGCGGTTCACATTGAGCTGGCAGAGGACTTGAGTACACAGACATTTACAGATGTTTACGATCGTTTTATTAGTCGACGGGGTATCTGTACCACCTTATACAGTGATAATGGAACACAATTGGTAGGGGTTAATCGACAAATGCAGGAAGACTTAAAGGCTTGGGTAACAACACATGCTCAACAACATCTGGCAGCTGAAGGTACATGTCGGAAGTTCATAACACCTTCCGCATCTCATCACGGCGGTCTATGGGAGGCAGCAGTTCGTTCAGCTAAAAAGCATCTGCTGAGGATCATGGGTAGCCAGACGTTGCGTTACACTGAATTGTCTACTCTTCTGACTCGCATCGAGGCGTGTCTAAATTCGAGACCACTGATAGCTCTCTACGATGATGCTGAAGGAGGGAGAGCTCTAACACCGGGTGACTTTCTGATCGGACGACCACTCAATTGTCGTCCAGATCCTCCATTGCCTGAAGCTCCGGACAATCGTCTTCGATATTGGCAACGCCTCCAGAAAATGTTGGAGCATTTTTGGCGCCGCTGGCCATCCGAATATCTAAATACTCTTCAGACACGGAACAAATGGACTAGATCGGAACCCAATGTTCAGAGTGGAGATGTAGTTCTAATACGTGGTGAAAATTTGCCACCATCGGTTTGGCGTATGGGACGGGTGATTAACGTTCATCCCGTCAGTGATGGCCTGGTACGTACCGTGACTATAGAGTACAATTCCAACCAGACCTCATCAGCGGTGTCAGCGACCGGTGCAGAAGTTATGCCGCCTAACAGGTCCTACAGAAGAATTACTGAACCGCGAGGGTTCAGCCGGGCAGGATGTTCAAGATTTAAGTTCAGTAAAATGCAGTCCTGCGCATAATTAGTAAGGTCGCAAACCAATACCAGTCAGCTGATTGCTGAATGCTGAATGATCAATATGATTGTGTCCTCCTTTTAGCCTTGTATTCGTAGACTAGTAGTTTCACTCTAGCTTAGCGAATGTAAATGTAAATCTGCAATATGTAAACTATAGGCATACATATATATGTATGCACATATGTATCATGTGGCGTGATGCTACAATCCGTTAACCAAATGTATATTTAAGGAGGTATACAATAAAGACGCGGCCTATTTTGCAATAGACGATTATAAAATACAGACGTGCTTTTTTTAATACAACGTTTGTACAAATACATTGGGCAAAAGCCGGCATAGTTAATTCTTATATTTTGTCAAATGAAGAATTAAATATATTAAAATATACACTAGGGAAAAATAACTTTACACTAAATAATATTGAAGAATCTACCGAATTAGCAAATGTTAAACTTGCATCAAATGAAACTATGTTACTATACATTATTGGAATACCGTTATCTAATAAAGATCTTTGTGAATCAATTATGATAAAACCAATAAAAATAAAAAGGAATATAAATAAGATTCCATTTGAAAATGTAATAGCGTGTAAGAATAATAAAATATTTGGTATAAGGAACAAATGTAAAGAATATCTATATATATATAAAAAGAAGTTACATTTCCTTGGTAATCTTATAACTCAAGAACCTCCGAATCGATTGACACAAAAATTTTAGAGTTCGTTTCTACCTATAAGGAGGTGGTTTGTGTGAAGTTTGTTTGGAATCGGTGCAGCCGTTCCTGAGTTTGACATTTTTTGTGAGTAAATACACTGTACCAAAATCAAGTATTTTCAATACGATTTATCAATTTTACATCGTGCTCTCATTGCGAACAGAATATTAATTTGCTGTCATTGGAATTCAGTTGACAGTTTTCTTATGTGCTTTGAGTTCTTTTATATCTTGCTCTCATTTTGAACAAACATACTTTTGGTGAGTGTTAACCATGTGTTTCTTTTTTAATTGTATTTTAATTGCTTCATTTTTATATATATAGTTCAATTGCCAAGCGTTACTTAATTTTCACAATTTTAATTTGATCTCATTTTCCGGTGAGAGTTTTCTTTATTTGAACAATTGAGGCAATTGAGGTTATGTCCAGTGTGAGTGTATGTGAATTTATATTTCCACGCCCACACATTGAAGTTTGAATTAAATGTATAATTTTTTCTAGAAATAATTTTCAATGTATTGCTTTTACATTCAATTGTTCATACACTGTACTGAAAGAATGCCACGTTCAAGACGACCAAACACGTTCACGTCAATCAAATGCTACAGCGTTAAATCGAAGATCACAAAGTGAAGAAGATCGTGTTCGACGAAATGAAATGGAAACACAACGACACAGACGGAGAACTCACTTGGATAATAGTGAAGCACCAAGAAACCGTCGTGGGCGTACGTCCGTTTATGATATACGTCAAATGGAACACGCGGCTTTCAATTACGATGCCACCATTGATTACAGCAAGTATGCCTACATTGGCCAGATGAATATAGAATGTATACATTGCAAAGCATTTAAATTCATAAACGAAACGTCTGGCATGTGTTGTGCTGGTGGGAAAGTCAAATTACCGGTGCTAGAACTTCCGCCAGAACCTTTGCATTCATTGCTTTTTGGTAATTCGCCAACGTCAAAGCATTTCCTCTTAAATATTCAAAAATACAATTCATGCTTTCAAATGACATCTTTTGGAGCTACAAATATTATAAAAGATGGATTTATGCCGACGTTTAAGGTGATTTCTTCGTGTGGAATTAGCAATATCATTTTTAATTTATGTGCCGTCCCTGTGTTCGATGTTTTTAGAAATTAAGATCCGTTATCATCTATATATATTTCTCGACCGTTACAGATTCAAGGTCAAATATACCATAGAGCTGGGTCTTTGCTACCATTCCCAGATGGTGATCATAAATTTTTGCAAATATATTTCATTGATGGTGAGAATCGTGAATTAAATAAGCGCTGTGCAATTTCGACGAATACGAGAAGATCAATCGTGAATGAATTGCAAACATTTTTTCATCAACACAATGAATTGGTGAAATTGTTTAAAGTGGCACTCGAACGGATGCCCTCCGATGGCCACAAAATCATAATGAAAGCCGATAAAACACCAATTGGGGAGCACACCAGACGATTCAATGTACCAACGATTGATGAAGTAGCCATTGTTGGGGTTGGCGAACAGTTTCAGTCACGAGACATTGTTTTGTATCGTGGAAATGAGAATTTACAACGTATTTCAGAACTCCATCGCTGTTATAATGCATTACAATACCCCATTTTGTTTTGGAGAGGGGACGATGGCTATCACATCAACATACCAATGATAAATCCAACAACTGGTACATATACATTTTATTTTGTTTAACACATTCGCGTTCATTTGAATTTAGCGGGTGGCTGCCAGATAATCACTTAATTTTTCCATACAAAATTGAAGAGCGGGAATTCCCGCTCTTTTTCTACAGGTTAATTTTTTAAATAGTCTCAACAAATTAGGGAATTCCCGCCATTACCACATGAATTTCCTATGCACTTTTGTCGGGATTTCCCGCTTTTCGTTTTATTGAAACTTCCCCTCAACAAACCACAAATGACTGGCACGTTAACTTTGAATGGGGATTCCCCAAATTAAATTTGTTTGAATTGCGGTTGGCCTGTCAGAGATGGTAGTTCACGACTTTACCAACACTAAAAATGTGCAGTGATAAGGAGTGAACCATTTTTGACGGTAGAAAAGCCCTATTCAAATAGCGCGGGAATTCCCGCAATTGTTTTATTGAAGGAAACATGAATGACGGGAATTCCCGCAATTTACGCGAATGTGCTAATATGATTTATAAATCATTTTCATTCGCTAATGAATTTTTGCCCATTAATACCAACGGACATGCCATTCGAATTTAAACGTCTTCAATTTCCTGTTCGGCTATCTTTTGCTATGACCGTCAACAAAGCCCAAGGGCAAACGCTCCAGGTGTGTGGAGTTAATTTAGAGGAAGCTTGCTTTTCTCACGGTCAACTGTACGTTGCATGTTCGAGAGTTGGAGCCACGAAAAATTTGTTTATTTATGCACCACAAAATAAAACAAAAAATGTTGTGTATACAATTGTATTAAATTGAACATTGCTTTTCTTTTTCATTATTGTGTTAAGAAATCAAATCTTTTAAGCAATAAATTTTTTGCGTGGAGGTACCGCTAGTAATAGTATAAAAATATGTAATAAGAAAAATATTATAGACATAGGCAACACTACCTGTGTCCCTCGTCTACTAAAGAGCAAACCGACAGAATGCATTTTAATAAATAATCAGCACATACAATCGGTAGAAAATATATCACCTGGCATTATATTACTAAACCAATATAACGGTACAGCAAAAATTTACAGCCAATGTATACATCTTTCCGGATCATATGCAGGATAATACCATAATTCCACGTTGTGGATAGAAAACCAAACATACTCATTTAACGAAAAATTTACCAGCAAACCGTTAGCAGCAATTTTACAACCAAATAAACCATCGTTTCAAGAAGAAGGAATTTTAAGTTTGGAGATGATGAAGGAGCTTCATCTGAACAACAACATCATCTGGAAAAATTAAAAATAGCCCACACTGCAGCTTTAATTACCAATTTTTCGCTCATAATCATCTGGTTGATGTGCATAATCGTAATTATTACCATTTTGAGTCTAAAAAATAAATGCAAAGCAAGTATAATGTTAATCTGAACGATCATAATGAAGTCAAAACACCTGAAATACCAATACTAGAAGGGTCAATAACTCTGACAGGTCAAATGCAGCGAACAAACGGGGACGTTTGTTTTTGACGGCGGAGGAGTTAACACGAAACATATTCATAATTATAGCTGACGCTAATCTTATATATAAAAATGAATCGCAAAATGTGTTGGTAAGCGCATAACTCAAAAACGCCTGGACCAATTTTGCCAATTCTTATTTTAAAATGTGGGGTGAGTCTCAAGGATGGTTTTTACGGCAAGAAAAATTCGAATAATTGCCGGGAACCCCTAAGAACAGCCCTTTTCTTTTTCCATACAAACGAATGAATGTTCGTTTGTTAGTACCGCTAAGAGAATGTTTGCACCAATCTTGATGAAATTTTCAGAGAATATTCTGTGTGGATTGGGGAAGGTTTGGAAATAAAAAAACCGTATGCCTTTCGTGAGGAAAAGTCGGAAAATTGGACAATTCCAAAAAGTTATTTTTTTCCATACAAATTTTTTTTTTTAATTTTTTTGTTTTGTTTTCCAATTATTTGAATCGTTCAAATTTGTCGTTTGCTTCAAAACATTTTGAAAATTATTCAGTGAAAACGTTATGTGTGTTGCACACAAAGTGATCAATTGCAGATTGAAATTTGTTACGATGCCTAGAAGTGGTCGCGCAAATATCGGTCGGCGTCACACCAAGGCACATCAACGAGTACACCCAGAATGCCGTGACATAGTACGTGCAGTAAGTACGTGCAGTCAAGCAACAGCTTCGGTGGACTTTATCTTGAAGCAACGTGTATATGGTGCTGTTAGATGCTGTGGATGGTGGTTACACCAGATCACATTGATGAAATCATTTCTGCGGAAATTCCTGACGCAGAGAAAGATCCATTATTATACGAAGTGATGAAAACCAATATGGTTCATGGACTTTGCAGACACCACAATCCCACTTCGGTTTGTATGTCTGACAATAAATGCACAAAACTGTATCCACGTGCTTTTCTTTCGGAAACACAAACTAGAAATGATGGATATCCACTCTATCAGCGTCGTTCACCAGACGACAATGGTATTCAATTTAGAAGAGTGAATATCGAAATTGACAACACATGGATCGTACTATATTCACCATTATTGTCTAATTCACATTCAAAAGGTATATCAATGTTGAGTATTGCAGTTTGGTGTAACCGATAAAATACTTTTGTAAGTACGTCACCAAAGGAAGCCACATGGCGGTTATTGGTCTTGAACGATACGGCCAATACGTGAACTGCAATAAAGCGCTATGTAGGATATTTACTTACTTTTGCAATTCGTGAACGTTTTTCGACTGTTGTGCGTCTCGCAGTTAATTTGGAGAATGTCCAAAGAGTTTATTTCAACCCAGGGAATACTATACAAAAAATTGGAAATGGGTTAATTCCGGTTGATACTTCCGGTGGTTCAATATCAATTCCATTCGCCGGTTATCAATTCACGAAAGATGAACTCATCACGAGTGTTCGGGCATTGGCCAAATTATTGTAACTACGATTCCTGAAGTGCACGCGAAATGTTAGCTACCAAAAATGCCAATGCTGTTGACTTAAACTGAAAGATTCAAAGTCAAATTCCGGGAGACTTGCGCTCAGACAAATCGATCGATCGTCTTGACAATGTAGGCGACGCCGTGAATTATCCAGTGGAATTTCTAAACCCTTTGGAAAGGCTTGGTATGCCCCCGCATTATTTACGTCTCAAAGTTGGATCTGTCGTTATTATGTTTCGCAATCTGCAAGCGCCGAAACTGTGTAATGGAATCCGACTGATTGTGATTTGCCATTTCAGTTCAAACATATTCAGTTTCTAGGGAAAGTTGCATTCGCGATTACAATCAACAGGACACAGGGATAGTCGCTAGAGGTGTATGGCATAAATCTGGAAATGCTTTTTCACACGGCCAAAAATACGTGGCGTGCTCACGAGTTGGAAAACTATCTTCTCTGTACATTTACGCCCCGAAACAGAAACCAAAAAATGTTGTTTATCAAACTGCGTTACATTGAAAAAAAAAGAAATGATAAGTTTAACCTTCTTTTCATTTCAAAACACAGAATTTCACGCAGGAAAACGGCTGCGGGGTCAGCTAGTCTATATAAATAAAAATGAATCGTCAAAATGTATGTACGCTCATAACTTTTTGCGACTGAACCAAATTTGATAATTCTTTTTTTAAAATGTTCGTTGAGGTTCAGGGATGGTTTCTGCAGAGAAAAAAATTCGAATAATTGCCGAAAAATCCCTAAAAACAGCCCTTTTCGATTTCTCATACAAACGAATGAATGTTTGTTCGTTAGTAACGCTAAGAGAAAGGCTGAACCAATATTGATGAAATTTTAAGAGGTTGTTCGTTGTGGATCAAGGAAGGTTTAGAAATAAAAATATCTTATACTTTTCATGAAAAGTCGGCAAATTGGATAATTCCAAAAAGTAACTTTTTTCCATAAACATTTTTTATTCTTTCAATTTTTGTTTGTTTTGTTTTTCAATATTTTGATTTGTAAATTATTTGAACAGTTCAATTTCGGTCGCTTGTTTTTTATTCCGGCTATTCAAAAGAAAAATTGTTGAAAATTATTCAGTGAAAACTTTACTTGTGTTTCACAAAAGAGGTAAATTACAGATTGAAATTTGTTACGAAGCCTCCAAGAGGTCGCCCTAATATCGGACAGTGTTCTTTTTGCCATCAAAGTATGGCAGCCCAAGGCGGGACAAGAAGTTCTCCCAAGATGAGGTGACATACGTGCAGAATTATGGATCGCGGTTAATCAGCAAGCGATCGTCACGATGTCACAGCACTCTGTTGAGTAGCAAAATAGAGGTTTTCCGTACGCACACATTCTTCTTTGGATGATGGTTACACCAGATCAAATTGACGAAATAATTTCTCCGGAAATTCCTGATGTAGAGAAAGATCCAGTATTATATGAAGTGGTGGAAACCAATATGGTGCATGGCCTTTGCGGACACTACAATCCCTTTTCGATTTGTACGTCTGACAATAAATGCACGAAACACTATCCATGTGCTTTTCTTTCGGAAATACAAACTGGAAATGATGGATATCAAAGCGCTTGTAGGATATTTACTTTTGCAATTCATGAACGTTTTCCGACTGTTGTGCGTCTCGCAGTTAATTTGGAGAATGTCCAAAGAGTGTATTTCAACCCAGAGAATACAGTATAGCCAGTGGAAACATCGCCAGGAACAAATGTAACATAGGAGTTTTTTCTCAGCTTTCGTCACTGATCTGTTTGTGAAAACATTGCTCTATTCGGAAATACCTTAATATTATAAATGGAATACATCGTCGAAGAAATAGTTACCACCCGAAAAACGACGATTGGTTTTACCTTCGGTTGCTATTGATTAATGTACGCCGTTCAACTTTATTTGAGTCATTGCGTACTGTGAATGGTTCGATGTGTGCAAGTTTTGGAGAAGTAAGCCAGCAATTACAATTCCTGGAACACGTTAATCACTGGAATTAAAATGAAGTTCGCATACTTTTCGATAAAAACATCGACATTGCCAAAGACATTTTACATCGTCTTCGGTAAAAATTGGAAATGGGTCAATTCCGGTTGATACTTGCGGGTGTTTGATATCAATTCCATCTGCCGTTTATCAGTTCACGAAATATGAACTCATCAATGTTCGGACATTGGCCAAATTATCGTAACTACGATTTCTTAAGTGTACGCGCAATGTTAGCTGACAAAAATACCGATGTTGTTGACTTAAACTGGAAGTTTCAAAGTCAAATTGTGGGAGACTTGCGCTCATACAAATCGATCGAACGTCTTGACAATGAAGACGACGACGTGAATTATCCAGTGGTATTTCTAAATTCTTTGGACAGGCTTGGTATGCCACCGCATCATTTGCATCTCAAAGTAGGATCCGTCGTTATTATGTTTCGCAATCTTCATGCGACGAAACTTTTTAATGGAACCCGACTGATTGTGACGCACCTATCGAATACAAGGGGGAGAAAGCTGCATTACATTGAAAACAAAAAAAATAATAAAACACCAAAAATGAAATGATGAATTTTACTTTCTTTTCATTTCAAAATACATAATTTGACGCATGACAACGGCTGCGGGGTCAGCTAGTATTTTAATAACAAATATAGCTGAGCTAATATTTCGCAATCAGAAATAAAGTTATAGCTGACAGTAATATTTACGTCAACAACAGGAAGCGAACATCCGCCACGAGCCGCAAAGGTGCAATTCCACAGAACTGCAAGTTACGGGACAGGTAGATTAAGGTTACTTTTAGCTTAAGAAAGAATATGTAAGTTAGTTGCAATTTAAAGTTTAATAAAGAAGGTCATACGGACCCAATTAAAATAAAACCACTTTTTTTTCGGAGCTCTAGCAAAAGGCCCGATAACTTACATATAGAGCAGTGCGCGCACACTTTTTACTGATAAATGATAATATCACGATTTGAATTTGAATTGTACTTGCATATGTACATATGTATGTATGTAATTATATGCTAATATGTAGATGCGTATGAAAATTTAAATGAAGAAATGTAATTCACATACAATATTATTGTAATATATTAAGTTTTTAGGATCTCATTTACATATGTCGTATATATACAAACATATTTATATATGAAATTATATTATACGAGTAGTGTTCAAAAAGTATTGGGAAGTTTGTGTTTTTTCAAAAATTATTTATTTATTCATTAATATCTATTTTGTCCCCTTCAAAGTAATTCCCATGAGATATTATACACTTGTGCCAACGGTTTTTCCAATCTTCGAAGCACTTCAAAAAATCATTTTTTTTATCTTCTTCAGCTCCTCCTTCGATGCCGTCTTTATCTCGTCAAGAGAAGCGTAACGTCGTCCTTTCATGGGCCTCTTCAGTTTAGGGAACAAGAAAAAATCACAGGTGGCCAGATCTGGGGAATACGGTGGCTGCGGCATCATTAGTGTGTTGTTTTTGGCCAAAAAGTCGCGCACAAGCAACGATGTGTGTGAACAGGGGCGTTATTGTGGTGCAAAAGCCAATTTTTGTTCTTCCACAAATCCGGGCGTTTCTGGCGGATTTCTTCACGCAAATTGCGCATAACTTGCAGGTAATATTCCTTATTGAACGTTCTTCCCTGTGGCAAGAACTCATGATGCACCACGCCCCTGCAATCGAAGAAAACTATCAGTTACGATTCGCGATACTTTTTGAGCACACCTCGTATTACCAAATATAAGAAATATTTAAAAATCAACTGTTATTCACACATTAACTACGAATATATATTTTGAAAATAGCATTAATTAATTAGAATGTTATCAGTTTTGCATTATTCATAAAAATTCGCAAAATGATAATCATATCAATTAATATGATGGCATGTAAGCATATAAAAATATTAGCAAAAGGCCAACATACACATAATGAGCATAATTTTCAATTAATGCTCAGCTCTGTTCACGCGCCACTGTTAAAAATTTCCCCTTCTTAGCTAGCTGTGGTGAAATGCACTCATCGCTTTTTGTTAGCTTTTGACTGTTTACAAGTTAGTCCGTTGTTGGACCTTCTCTATAAATATACGTTCTCTGATATAATCGATAGGTATAAAAATGCGTATACAAAGAGCAGACGATAGAAGCACATGCTCTTTAAATAAAATAGAGGAATAATTGACATTAAATGTCGTTTATCTTAATTTTTAGGTAAATAAAAATGTGAATAGTGTAAACAGACATCAATTAAATAAAAGAACTCTTAATTTTCACTGTGAAACAACAGTGTCGATTATTATCCAAAATAATACTCCATTATAAAACGACATTTTCGTCATAACATAACCAAAAATAAAGGAGAATATAATCACAATGAAAAAGCTGAAATTTATCAAAGCCACACAAGGAGGTAAGAGTAATTTCATGGCTGTAACCCAAATAGAAAATACATTGGGAGAAAAATTTGAGATCCCAGAAGATCAACAACTTACCTCACTCCATACCACATTAAGAAGAACGAGTGAGTTCGCAAGAGTGAAGGAAACGTTGACCAAACGACATGAGAAACGGAGCGTTTGGATTTTATTGACCCCAGAGCTAAACAAATGCTATATGGATGAGACAGGAAATATGCTTTTTGGGGACACATTCCTTGAACAAATCCAAGACAAGGTTTAGCCAGAAGATGGGTTACTAAAGACCTTTTGAAACAACTAATTGTTGAAAAAAAGAAGAACATCACAGAGAATTTGAGTAAAAAGGCTGAGAAATTCGTTATAGATAAATTTTCGAACAAAAACCCAAATGCGGATCAGTGGATACGAGAATTTGAAACTGAATGCAGAAGATTGGAGGTAAAAGAGAATCAGATGATTGAGATGTTTAAATTATTTCTAGACCGGTCGTGTCTTGACAGGTCCTCGTCCATGATGCTGAAATTGACCATAAATTCAAATTGGGCAGAACGGAGAAACAATTTCATCGAAACCTACGCAAGTAAGGGTTGGGCACCTGTCAGGTATGCATTGGGGTATAAATACCATTCGGGATCTCTGGTAGACTTCGCGGTAAAAAAAAGAGCGACTATTATTAGAAATTCGTAAAACCACGAACACGGGAATGCTGATCGACCTAATTACAACAGCTCTGCCAAACTTTATTACTGATAAGCTAGATCGTGAATCATTGAAAAGAACGGAAAACTTATTCGGCGCGTTGGGAAAACTGGAACACCTAGCGGAGAAAAAAAAGAACGAAAACCCGACACCCGGAAGACCAAACCTGAGAAAAATGCATGCACAATATGTGAAAAAAATAATAAGCCCGGACGGCGCCACTCGGAATCGAACTGCTGGTTCAAGAATAAAGAAAATGGAGAACAAAAAAATTAAAAAATCGAACATGTCAATAACGCGGAATTAGAGGTAGAACTAGAACACGAGAGTCCAAAAAACTAAACTTGACACAACTGATTAAAATAAAAGTATTTCTTAATGATTTCCTTGAATTGGACGGAATCTATGATTCAGGATCAAACGTGTCATTAATCAATTCAAAATTCTTGAAAAAAAGAACGTAGTCAATAATCAGGGAAATAATACTAATAATTTACAAAAAATCAGTGGTGTAAAGAAAGCCGAAGGCTGGATAGATGTAAAACTTAAAATTTTCGAAATAAAAAAAAAATTAAAATATTTGTTGTTGATGATATGAATTTCAAATACGATCTTCTACTTGGTTAAGATTCAAAAAAAGAGTTCAAATTGACTCAAGGCGAGAATTTAAACGTCAAACAGAGTTGTTTGAACAAAAAAGAAATTGATAACCAAGAAAATATTTCAAAAGAAACGATAAAAAAGAATAATGATATGAGATTTGTTATAAACTTCAGTGAACATATAGTAAAACAAAATTTCCGAATTTAAATTAACCACTTAATATGTGAAGAAAAAAACGAAATCAATAAATTAGTTGAACGATACAAAAGTGTATTCGCCAAAGATAAATACGATATAGGGACAATGAGGAACTATGAAGCTCACATAGATCCTTTGAAAAATACCCCAGTAAACGTCCATATAGGTGTACTATAGATGATAAAAAAGAAATGGAGGAGCAGATAGCGAAGCTGTTAGAAAGAGACCTGATCGAGGAATCATATACGAGTATCATATATGGAAAAATAAATTTTTATCACAAATATATCAAAGATAGCACAAAGATTCTGGAACCTTTGCATAATCTATTACGAAAATATCAAAAATTTATATGGACAGAAAGATGTCAAATCTCATTTAATGATATAAAAATCCTTCTATATTCAAAACCAGTGTTGGGGATCTTCGATCCAGATAAACAAATACACATATACACTGACGCAAGCATACAAGGACTCGGAGCGATTCTAAAACAGCCACAAGAAAACGTGGACGAAAAACCTATTGCATACTTTTCAAAAAAACTGACAAAAAGTCAAACCCAAAAGAAAGCTATTTACTTAGAATGTTTAGCTATAAAGGAGGCTATACAATACTGGCAATACCGACTAATGGGAAAGAGATTCACTATTTTTACTGACCACAAACCTCTGTCGCAAGTAAATGTCAAATCACGAACACATGAAGAACTCGGAAACATGGCACTCTTTTTATCACAGTACAATTTTGATATCAAATATAATCCGGGAAAATATAATACTGAAGCCGATTGTTTGAGTCGGAATCCAGTTCTGGAACCAACCGAGAAAGAAGACAAAACCCTAAAAATCGTGAATCTCGTCAGCTTAAACGAAATCTTGGAAGACCAGAAAAAAAACCCAGATTTACAAACAAAAAAAGAAAAATTGGTACTAACAGATAAAATATAATGGTTTGTCAAAAAAGTCTTGCGGTATTTTTATTGATTCAATTCGTGTGGCACCCATACTTCGAGCTTCTTAGTGACTCCAAGCTTCTTCAAATGGTTTAGAACGGTTTGATGACTACTATGCCGGTGTCTTTCGACTAAATCAGCGATTTTATCGCAATTTTCGACGACAGGCCTTCCGGAGCGTGGCGCATCTTCGACCACCTCTACACCAGGACGAAAACGTTGAAACCATTGTTGTACCGTGGAAATGGAAACTGTATCATGTCCATAAACTGCTCAAATTTTATTGGCGGCTTGAGATGCATTTTGGCCTTTATCGTAGTACTACTGCAAAATATGCCGTATTTTCTCTTTATTTTGCTCCACGTTTGCGATGCTGTAACGACGATAAATCAAACAGTTGTTTGCGCGTGAAATCACCCGTTGCGACGAATAAAACTATAACTACGCGCTTTCAGCGCCAACTAGCGAAAATACCGCCAGACTTTTTTGACAAACTAATATAAAGATATAAACAAATTATTCAAAGCTCTCATAATTTTTTAATAATTGTGCAAATAGTTTTGTATTTACTCAACTGCCCGGTATGGGCTGCGCTTCAGGAAAAGTTGCGCTGTCACCTCTACCTACTCCGCACGAACCTTTATTATCCCTTTTTGCTGGTGATTCTTTGCCAACATTGCAAGTTGGTGTTTCTGTTAGTTTTAAGTTTAAGGGAAGTATGAGTACTGAATGTGTAGTGCGTCCAAAATCCAAGAGCGTTGATGCCATTCCTGATAAATCCACTGCGAGCGCAACCCTTTTTTGGAGTCACTAAGAAGCTCGATGTATGGCTGCCACACGAATTGATTCAATAAAAATACCGCAAGACTTTTCTGACAAATCATTATTTGAAAACATGAAATAGAAGACAAAAACACAAACAAAACTAAAATAGCTATATTTACATACATATACGCATATATAATTACTTAGTGGAAACATACATAATATGAATATATTATATTCAATATATATTTCATCATACAAATGTATAATTTCCAAGCGCGCAATCTATGTATGTACATATCAGAGAGCTTCAACGAGTATGATAAAATCAGAACAAACAGTCGTGCCAAAAATACAATCAAATCAATTAAGTGCAGCATAGGCAACATTGTTAGTCAATTCGTGTATCTGCCAGCGTCCACTGACCTGATGCAACACGAACAATTGTTTTTCGGCAATCACAATCGTGTAAATGTATGTCTGGCTTCGGTTTCAATCGTATCATGTCAGTTCATAGCGTTGCGACGATTGTTTGAATTGATGTAAAACTTCGGGCAAACTATAAGTAAATCTACGAGTAAATCTTTGGATAAATCTATAAGTATAGCAAACAACAACACACATTTCCGCTGGACTGATTTGAATCATGTGTGGCAAAAAATGTTTCAGCTTTGAATATGTGCGCATGTTACAAATTTTCGATGCTTAAACAATGGAAATTCCATCGAGTACGTACATACATACATATATATGTACATGCATTTTTTGTATGTATGTGCTTGATGGAATTTCCATTATACATATTACATATATATAACAATAAATTTATTTTTTTTAACATATAAAATTTGTACACATTTTATTGTGACGTATGTAGATACGCTAATTACTTCAAAGTCCCCATTGGCATATGTTCCGTGATACCCTTTGGATTTTGGCTAACAAAACCAAGCAGGATTGTGTAAAAAACCAAAGCGTAATACATATGTACATACATACATGTACAAAGTGCAGTGATCTCTAATACGAGCGCTCATTAGCACATAACAAATAAAATATCGACCTATAGGACATTTGGACATAAAGCATAGATAAAAGAAATATACACAGAAAAATAAAATACTTAAAATAATTTTCGGTCATTAAAAAATAATTAAATCAAATGTAAGCGATTAATTATTTACTTCATTTTAAAACTCTTATTAACTTAAAAGAGTTCGCGATTGCGCATATTATTAAACACGTAAAGCGTTATCTCTATTTCAATTTCGTTCAAAACTCTTATTTACCTAAAAGAGTTCTCGCCTAATTATATACATAAATACATCTTCTTCTTCTTTACTGGCGTAGACACCGCTTACGCGATTATAGCCGAGTCAACAACAGCGCGCCAGTCGTTTCTTCTCTTCGCTACGTGGCGCCAATTGGATATTCCAAGCGAAGCCAGGTCTTCCTCCACTTGGTCCTTCCAACGGAGTGGAGGTCTTCCTCTTCCTCTGCTTCCCGCGGCGGGTACTGCGTCGAATACTTTCAGAGCTGGAGTGTTTTCATCCATCCGGACAACATGACCTAGCCAGCGTAGCCGCTGTCTTTTAATTCGCTGAACCATGTCAATGTCGTCTTATATCTCGTACAGCTCATCGTTCCATCGAATGCGATATTCGCCGTGGCCAACGCGCAAAGGACCATAAATCTTTCGCAGAACTTTTCTCTCGAAAACTGGCAAAGTCGACTCATCCGTTGTTGACATCGTCCAGGCCTCTGCATCATATAGCAGGACGGGAATTATGAGTGACTTATAGAGTTTGGTTTTTGTTTGTCGAGAGAGGACTTTGCTTCTCAATTGCCTACTTAGTCCAAAGTAGCACCTGTTGGCAAGAGTTATCCTGCGTTGGATTTCTAGGCTGACATTGTTGGTGGTGTTTACGCTGGTTCCAAGATAGACGAAATTATCTACAACTTCAAAGTTATGACTGTCAACAGTCACGCGAGTGCCAAGTCGCGAGTGCGACGACTGTTTGTTTGATGACAGGAGATATTTCGTCTTGAGCTCGTTCACTGCCAGACCCATTTCTTTTGCTTCCTTGTCCAATCTAGAGAAAGCAGAACTAACGGCGCGGGTGTTGAAGCCGATGATATTGATATCATCGGCATCCGCCAGCAGTTGTTCACTCTTATAGAAGATGGTACCTTCTCTGCTGAGTTCTGCAGCTCGAACTATTTTCTCCAGAAGCAGGTTGAAAAAGTCGCACGATAGGGAATCGCCTTGTCTGAAACCTCGCTTGGTATCGAACGGCTCGAAGAGGTCCTTCCCGATTCTGACGGAGCTTTTCGTGTTGCTCAACGTCAGCTTACACAGCCGTGTTAGTTTCGCGGGGATACCAAATTCAGACATCGCGGCATAAAGGCAGCTCCTTTTCGTGTTGTCGAAAGCAGCTTTGAAATCGACGAAGAGGTGGTGTGTGTCGATTCTCCTTTCACGGGTCTTTTCCAAGATTTGGCGCATAGTGAATATCTGGTCGGTTGTTGATTTACCAGGCCCAAAGCCACACTGATAAGGTCCAATGAGTTTGTTGACGGTGGGCTTTAATCTTTCACACAATACGCTCGACAGAACCTTATATGCGATGTTGAGGAGGCTAACCCACGGTAGTTGGCGCAGATTGTGGGGTCTCCTTTTTTATGGATTGAGCATAGCACACTTAAATTCCAATCGTTGGGCATACTTTCGTCCGACCATATTTTGCAAAGAAGCTGATGCATGCACCATATCAGCTCTTCGCCGCCGTGTTTGAATAGCTCGGCCGGCAATCCATCGGCCCCTGCCGCTTTGTTATTTTTCAGACGGGCAATTGCTATTCGAACTTCTTCATGGTCGGGCAATGGAACTGGTGTTGTGCGTGCACTGCCATTCAGCAGGCTGGAGAAGTGTTCTCTCTGGGCATTGGTGGCTAGATCACCTTGGGGGGTTCTACAAGAGTATGCTCCGGTCTTGAAACCTTCTGCAAGCCGCCGCATCTTTTCGTAGAATTTTCGAGCATTACCCCTGTCGGCCAGCTTATCAAGCTCTTCGTACTCATGCGTCTCGCTTTCCTCTTCAACTCTCGGTATCTATCCCATCCCGCACGTGTTGTGGTCGATCGTAACGTTGCGAGGTAGGCAGCCTGTTTTCTCTCCGCTGCGACACGGCACTCCTCGCCGTACCAGCTGTTCTTTTGCGCTTTCCGAAAACCAATGGTTTCGGTTGCAGCTGTACGTAAGGAGTTTGAAATGCCATCCCAGCGTTCCCTTATACCGAGTTGTTGACGAGTGCTCTCAGAGAGCAGGAGGGCAAGCCGAGTAGAAAAACGTTCGGCTGTCTGTTGTGATTGCAGCTTCTCGACGTCGAACCTTCCTTGTGTTTGTTGGCGTGCGTTTTTTGCTGCACAGAGGCGGGTGCGAATCTTGGCTGCAACAATATAGTGGTCCGAGTCGATGTTAGGACCTCGGAGCGCACGCACATCTAAAACACTGGAGACGTGTCTTCCGTCTATCACAACATGATCGATCTGGTTGGTGGTTTTTCGATCCGGAGACAGCCAGGTAGCTTGATGTATCTTCTTATGCTGAAATCTAGTACTACAGATAACCGTATTTCGGGCCCCGGCGAAGTCGATCAGCCTCAACCCATTTGGGGATGTTTCCTCGTGGAGGCTGAATTTGCCGACCGTAGTGCCAAAGATACCTTCTTTGCCCACCCTGGCATTGAAATCGCCAAGCACGATTTTGACATCGTGGCGGGGCATCTCTCATAAGTGCGCTCCAAGCACTCATAAAAGGCATCTTTGGTCACATCGTCCTTCTCTTCCGTCGGGGCGTGGGCGCAAATCAGCGATATGTTGAAGAACCTCGCTTTGATACGGATTGTGGCTAGACGTTCATTCTCCGGAGTGAATGAAAGTACTCGGCGACGGAGTCTCTCTCCCACCACGAATCCAACACCAAACTTGCGTTCCTTTATATGGCCACTGTAGTAAATGTCACAAGGACCTACTCGTCTCTGTCCTTGTCCCGTCCATCGCATTACTTGGACGGCGGTGATGTCAGCCTTTATCTTTACGAGGACATCTACCAGCTGGGCAGCGGCACCTTCCCAATTAAGGGACCGGACACTCCAGGTGCACGCCCTCAAATCATAGTCCTTATTTCGTTTGCCATGGTCGTCATCAAAAGGGGGGTCTCTCATCCGAGGCTGTTTAAACTTTTGCATTGGGGGTGTTTTTTTACGTGGCGGGTCCCAAACCCAGCGCACAACCCTATGCAGGGGGTGTTTCGCCTTCTCACTTTAGCTCGCCTTCAAACGGAAGTTCTTAGGCTACCCAGAGGATACTTGGTCAAAGACCGGAAGTCGTGAGCTGCTTGAGTCATATGTAAAAGAATCGTTTCTGGCCACTCCCAAGTGAATGGCGATCAGAGAACTTTCCTCACTTGCGTGAACTTCTACACATGACTCCATCCTCCTACATAAATACATACATACCATATATATGAACCATATATACGAAAATATTTTGAAATCTAAGCTTATTAAAAAGCCATTGCTTTTATTGATTTTTTTGAAACTCTTACATACAAAAGAGGCTAAGACGTTTTGATTTATTATATACATCTTTTAAATGAGCTCAGACTCAAAGGAATCTAAAACAACTCAGTCGCTAAAAGTTCCAAAAATGATTTCAGACGAAAAAAGTAGGTGTACACCGGCAGAAGCTACACGCTCAAAGCAAGGTGCTACAAAACTAAAGAGGGGTAAAGACATTTCTTATACAAAATTCATTGCTGAGAGTGACAGTTTGATACGACACTGCACTCGATTTTCATCTTCACCGATTCAAGACAATTCTGAATCGGTCTTAGAAATCAAAAAAGACAATTTAGACAATTTTTGGACGCGTCTCCAAGCGGCATATGACGCAATCGTAGAATCTGACGACTCAGATCTACCAGAAAATTTTAAATCCTCGGCTTTCCGCAAGTATGAACACTGCCTAGAACAGTTCGAAGACACGAAAGCATTGATTTCTGATCAACTAAAGCTGTTAAGAGCAATTGCACCTACTCCACAACCGAGAGTAGAGCTGCCTCAAAGACAAGCCAGGCATTCACCTTAAAGTGCCAGTATGCGACACAGATATATTTCATAGTGGTTATGAACAGTGGCCGTCCTTCCGGGACATGTTTACAGCTGTGTACATAAACCATCCTAAATTATTACAAACGCAGAAATTGTATTACCTCTGATACAAAACCAAAGGTCAGGCAGGCGTAATAGTGAAACAGTTCGCTCTCAATGACGAAAATTTTAATTTTGCTTGGGAAGCTCTAAAAGCACGTTATGAAAAAGGGAGAATATTGGTCGAAAAACAGGTGACTGAATTTACCAAAAATTCAGAAAGAAACAAGTGACGAGTTCATAAAGCTTCAATCCACTGTTTCAAATTGTTTGTCGGTTTTATCGACACAGAATATTCCCACAGATAATTGGGACCCCATTCTGGTGAATATATGCACAGCTGCATTACCAGAAAAGTCGTTACTTTTGTGGGAGCAATCGCACTCATCGCGAAGAAAGTGCCCAACATGGCAGCAAATGAAAGAATTTATTACTACCCAGTATGAAATTGCAGAAAGGGTAGATAAAAAACTAGTCAGAAGGAAAAACGTTCAAAGCGACCTCAATAGAAGCTTCAGTAGACCCCAAGCAAGTAGCCACAATAATTCAAATAGAAGCTTTTTTAAAAATCAATCGTTCACTTCCGAACAATATAAATAAACGTCATACGAACTATGCAGAGGAGGTCACAAACTAAAATCGTGCGAAAAATTCAAAAAAATGAACACTAGCGATCGAAACAATTTCATAAGAACTAAAACACTATGTTCCAAAGATTGCGAGAGCAAATTTAATTGCGTTTACTGCCATAAAAGACATCATTCTATGTTGCATATAACCAATTTTTCCAGCTCACCCCCAAACAGCGCAAACGTAAAAAGAGCAACAGTTTTAGTTGCAACAATAAATTCTGAAAACTGCCAAGAAGCACCATGCTGCTCAAAGGCGTTAAAAACCCAAACGCTACATAGCGAAAACCACAGTAGGGTACTATTACCCACCGCAGTTGTCTCCATCGAACACTGAGGAGAACTGTTTATGCTCAGAGCCTTAATAGGATCACAACGATCGTTTATAGCGTCTAGGGCACAAAACAGGCTACAGTTACCAACAAAACTGCCCAACTTTGAAATTACGGGAATTGGCGAAAGAGTTTTTCAAAACTCAAATAAAATCTGCCCCATTACCCTCTTTTCCCCCCGAGCGGCTAAGCGCATACAAGCTGAAGCTATAGTCTTACCGCAATTAACCAATATGTTACCAAGCTATCATATAAATAGCAATATTTGGGAAAAGGTTTCACACCTTAAGTTGGCAGATCCCAACTGCAACACCCCCGCTCAAATAGACCTTCTATTAGGCAGCGATCTCATACCACAGACAATACTCGAAGGTATTGAGAAAATAACAAACACACTTTTGGCGCAAAATACCTTTTACGGATGAGTCCTAAGTGGACTAGTTGTGGAACCAGTGACAACATTGACAACTCAAGTTGAGGAGGTCTCAAATGAGTACCTTAATTCACAATTGAGAAAATTTTGGGAATTAGAAGAACTACCCCTTATATCAGTCACAACCCCTGAAGATCTGTATTATGACGATTTTTACAAAGTCACAACTACTAGATCAGAAAATGATCGGTGCGTCGTACGACTACCACTTAAGCAACAATTTCCTAACACACTCGCCTTAGGTCACTCTCGCGCCTCTGCAATACAGCAGTTTCTAAGTATGGAAAGAAACCTACTTAAGAAAGGTGAACTCAAATCTGAATATGATGGTGTGTTAGAAGAATACCTTCATTTAGATCACATGGAGGAAATAACCCCAGGGGAGAAAGGCAAATACTATTCCTTTTAACTGCCACATCTCGCAGTAGTGAAGCCGGTCAAAAAATTAACAAAAGTAAGAGTTGTTTTTAATACCTCGAAAACCACTAGTTCAGGGAATTCCTTAAATGACATCCTATTTACGGGACCCACACTCCAACCAGATTTAATGCTCCTGATATTAAATTGGCGTATATTCAAAGACGTATTCAATGGGGACGTTGAAAAAATGTATCGGCAAATAGTCGTACATAAAGACGACCAAGATTTTCAACGGATTATGTTCCGAAAATCCCCCACCTGTCCTTTACGCGACTTCAAATTAAAAACAGTTACATTTGGCGTTAACTGTGCACCATATTTAGCCATTCGAACACTCTACGAATTGGCAGACAACATAAAGTCAGAATTTCCTCTGGCAACTAAAGTGTTGAAAACTCAAACGTATGTAGACGATGTTTTGTCTGGAAGTCGCACCCTTCCACAAGCATACGAGGCCTTATCACAGGTGATAAAAGCCCTCAAATCCGCAGGGTTTCCTTTAAAAAAGATTACGGCAAATCACCCAAATATACTCAAATATATTCCAAACGAAAATTTGTTGGACACCAATTTCCTTATATTCGAAAAGGAAAGTAAAACAAAAACATCCAGTGGAATGCGATATCGGACCAGTTCTCATACACGACTCAGTCTTTATCCGCATTATCAGCCATAACGAAAAGACAGATTTTATCCTCGGTGGCAAAACTTTTCGAACCCTCAGGATGGCTTTCGCCAAATATGATCCAAGCGAAAATCTTAATACAAGAATTATGGCTAGATGGAACCGACTGGGACGAACAAGTGAAACCTCTTCGCTTAGAAAAATGGTCCCAGTTCGCAAACAATCTGAATGATATTTCTCAGATTCAAATTCCGCAATGGGTAAATTACTCTCTCGATCACAAAGTCAAATTACATAGCTTTGTGACGCCTCAGAAAAGGCACACTGCGCTACTATCTATGTGCGCACGCAAGGTGACACCACGACCACAATCCACTTATTAGTAGCAAAAGCAAAGGTGGCACCTTTAAAAACTATAAGTCTCCCACGACTTGAGTTATGTGGCGCACTACTACTTTCAAAATTAGTAGCCATGGTGCAAATGCATTTAAACATGACAAAATACAAACAATATACGTGGTCCGATTCAGAAATTGTACTAGCCTGGTTGGAAAAACCACCACATGCATGGAAGTCGTATATTTCTAACCGATCGTTTCAAATACTTGACTTAGTGGGATCAGTCACTTGGCGTTAGGTAGCCAGTGCTGACAATCCTGCCGATCTAGGTACAAGAGGGTGGAAGCCACTGCACCTTGCCACCACCACCCTCTGGTGAAATGGCCCCCGATGGTTGATAAAATCTCCTGATTCTTGGGAACAATCCCCCATGCGCAACATTATCACTCCAGAAGGTCGAAAAATCGCCACCCACACATTATTGAATAATGCCGACATCCTTGAACGATTTTCATCGTTTCTAAGAGCTCTAAGAGTAGTTGCTTACGTGTTCAAATTTATCGAGCAACTCAAAAGCAAAGTGCCAATGGTCGGCTTGCTAATTCGAGCCTAAAATACAACGTACGGCACTCCATACTAATTCCAGAGAGGTCACCATTTGCCGCATTATTCCTCAATTATATCCAGTTCTTTATGCTACACGCCGAACATCGCCTCATGCAACATATGGTACGCCAGGAGTATTATGCCCCCGTCTAAAGCCACACATCAAGAAGTGCATCTTCACGTGCGATATTTGCACTATGCACAAACAGAAGATGCGAACGCAAATTATGACAGCACTTTCACCTGAACGTTGCAATTTCGTTCTGCCTTTCACCACAACAGGTAAAGTCGTCTCTGTTAAGGTCTCCCACTCCCATGAAAGGCTATGTGACTGTCTTTGTATGTTTCACGACAAAGGCAGTACATCTTGAGCTATGTAGTAATCTGGCGGCGGAGGCTTTTCTCGCGACATTTACTAGCTTCGTCGCTCGACGTGGCTACCCATCAAAAATCATGAGCGAGAATGGCAAAACCTTCATTGGAGCTCAACGAGCCACAAAAAGTAATTTGTGGATTTCCTAAAATAAGTGTCCCCCGACATTGTACAAATGTAGGCCCCTCAAGGTATCAATTGGCAATTTATACCCCCAAGCGCTCCTCATATGGGCGGTTTATGGGAATAAGCTGTAAAAAGCTTCAAATCCCATTTGAAACGGGTAGCTGGAAATTATAAATTCAATTACGAAGACTTCACCACGTTATTAAATCGAATTGAAGCCGTTATCAATTCACGGCCACTCACAGTACTATCGCAAGACCCCTCAGATTTCACCGCCATAACTCCAGGGCATTTTCTAAAAGGAGCACCCATCCTGGCCATTCCGGAGCCAGGCGTAGAGTCGCTATCCCTATTAAATCGATGGGAACGAATTAAAAGTCTCCATCATGATTTCAGCCGCCGCTGGAAGGACAAGTACATAAAGGATCTCCACAAAAGATACCGTTGGAAGACTCCTGAACAAGCGCCTAAACTTGGAGGCTGGGTCCTCATTCATTATGATTGTCTACCCCCTACTGAGTGGCGGCTTGGCCGCATAGAAAAGCTACAGTATGGCTCCAACGGTCACATACGCGTCGTGGATCTCCGTACGCAAAACGGAACACTAACCAGACCGCTCGTGAAGCTGTGCTTTTTACCAACCACCGACGACCGCGAATCCGAAAACCGGAACAACTAAACCGATACTGTCGCGATATAAAAAAATCACTGAATTTTACGCTAAATCGAGAAATATGCCAGTAACAAACCGCTAAAAAATAATAAACCGTCAAAACCAACAAAGAAACCTAACAAAAAATGGTCGATTAATACGACGATCCGTTCATGCTACATATCGTGGCACGTTTGCCCATATCAACTTATGTGACAGATATGTATAACCAACCATCTCTTTTACCATAGATCACCATGGATGTAGACACATCAGTCGCAACCCCGTCAACCACTCGTGCTATCAATGCGCCACGCACCGGGCCTACGCCAGCGCCCCGAACTGTGGCTGCAACAACGCTGGCAACTACACCGGCAACAACGCCGGCAACTGCACCGGCAACAACGCCGGCACCTGTACCGGCAGCCGTGCCTGCACCATCGACTACATCGAGGACTTTGGAGACCCGTCGGATAGGGTGTCCCATCTGTTGACGCCCTCATCGTCTCCACCATTGTGGAATATTTAGGGGTATGCGGCCTTTGCAACGGCAGCAAGTTGCTCAGGCCCACGGGCATTGCCTCAACTGCCTGGTCGCACACTCATGCGACTACAGAGTGTGAGTCACGTGGGCTGTACCAAATGTGCCACCGGCCGCATCACACGCTGCTGCACCGCAGCTCGTCACGCGAAGTGAGCCGGCCACCCAACCATCGCGGCATCATACCCCGATTCCAACCCGCAGCTCGTGCCACACCCCAGCGGAGCGGAACATCATTGCGGCGTCGACAGCTTGGGTCACCATCTCGTCGATCTACGGGTCTGAATAGCCTTGTGGCAACGCTGCAACAGCTGTATTGCCTTTTAGGCTAAACAGTCGACTACACCATCTATATCATTCACACATCATATTCCACATATCTATACCATATTCACATCCATACCTCACACTC
>CM050322.1:42148879-42182383 GCA_027475135.1 Bactrocera correcta | reverse complement strand
GTAGAACCCCCAAAGGTGATCTAGTCATCGATGCCCAAAGCATACTTAAATTATGGAGGGAACACTTCTCCAGCCTGCTGAATGGCAGCGAACGTAAAACGCCAGGAGAAGGCGAACCCGATTCCCCAATCGATGACGATGGAGCAGACTATCCATTGCCCGACCAAGAAGAGGTTCGAATAACAATTGCCCGGCTGAAGAACAACAAAGCGGCAGGCGCCGACAGATTGCCGGCCGAGCTATTCAAACACGGCGGCGAAGAACTGATAAGGAGCATGCATCAGCTTCTTTGCAAAATATGGTCGGAAAAAAGGAGACCCCACAATCTGCGCCAACTACCGTGGGATAAACCTCCTTAACATCGCGTACAAGGTTCAATCAAGCATATTGTGTGAAAGATTAAAGCCCACCGTCAACAAACTGATTGGACCTTATCAATGTGGCTTTGGACCTGGCAAAGCAACAACCGACCAGATATTCACTATGCGCCAAATCTTGGAAAAAACCCATGAAAGGAGAATCGACACACACCACCTCTTCGTCGATTTCAAAGCTGCTTTCGACAGCATGAAAAGGAGCTGCCTCTATGCCGCGATGTCTGAATTTGGTATCCCCGCAAAACTAATACGGCTGTGTAAACTGACGTTGAGCAGCTCCAAAAGCTCCGTCAGAATCAGGAAGGACCTCTCCGAGCCGTTCGATACCAAACGAGGTTTCAGACAAGGCGACTCCCTATCGTGCGACTTCTTCAATCTGCTGCTGGAGAAAATTATTCGAGCTGCAGAACTTAATCGAGCAGGTACAATCTTTTATAAGAGTGTACAGCTGCTGGCGTATGCCGATGATATGGATATCATCAGCCTCAACACCCGCGCCGTTAGTTCTGCTTTCTCCAGACTGAACAAGGAAGCAACTCAAATGGGTCTGGAAGTGAACGAGGGCAAGAGGAAATATCTCCTGTCATCAAACAAACAGTCGTCGCACTCGCGACTTGGCTCTCACGTCACTGTTGACAGTCATAACAGTCACAACTTTGAAGTTGTAGATAATTTCGTCTTTTTAGGAACCAGCACTAACACCATCAACAATGTCAGCCTGGAAATCCAACGCCGCATTGCTCTTGCCAACAGGGGCTACTTCGGACTGAGTAGGCAATTGAAAAGTAAAGTCCTCTCTCGACGAACAAAAGCAGAACTCCATAAGTCGCTCATAATTTCCGTCCTGCTATATGGTGCAGAGGCTTGGACGATGACAACAACCGATGAGTCGACGTTACGAGTTTTCGAGAGAAAGTTTCTGCGAAAGATTTGCGCATTGGCCACGGCGAATATCGCATTCGATGGAACGATGAGCTGTACGAGGTATTCGACGACATTGACATAGTTCAGCAAATTAAAAGACAGCGGCTATGCTGGCTAGGTCATGTTGTCCGGATGGATGAAAACACTCCAGCTCTGAAAGTATTCGATGCAGTACTCGCCGCGGGAAGCAGAGGAAGACCTCCACTCCGTTGGAAGGACCAAGTGGAGAAGGACCTGGCTTCGCTTGGAATATCCAATTGGCGCCACGTAGCGAAGAAAAGAAACGACTGGCGCGCTGTTGTTGGCTCGGCTATAATCGCGTAAGCGGTGTCTACGCCAGTAAAGAAGAAAAAGAAATAATAATCAAAATATTGAAAAACAAAACAAACAAAAAAATATTTATGGAAAAAAGCTACATTTTGGAATTATCCAATTTGCCGACTTTTCATGAAAAGTATAAGATATTTTTATTTCTATACCTTCCTTGATCCGCTACGAATAACCTCTTAAAATTTCATCAATATTGGTTCAGCCGTTCTCTTACCGTTACTAACGAACAAACATTCATTCGTTTGTATGAGAAAATGAAAAGGGCTGTTTTTAGGGGTTTTCCGGCAATTATTCGAATTTTCCTCTCCACAGAAACCATCCTCGAACCTCAACGAACATTTTAAAAAAAGAATTATCAAATTTGATTCAGTCCTATGAAAGTTATTAGCGTACATATATTTTGACGATTCATTTTTATTTATACAGATTAGTTATTCTTTACACATATCGAGTTTTCATTGTTTTTAATATGGGCGGAGACAAGTTATAAGTGAACGAACAAACCCGTCCTTGTTTTACGAGTATTTATATAGATATTTTATATATATATATGTATATATATTATATATATATATATATATATATATATACTTATGTTTTTAGTAGTGTTGGCGTTAGCATACCCGAAATGCGCTCACTCTCTTATTCCTCAAATAAGCCTAACGTGGGACCCAATTCTACAAGTATGTTAGTACGCTATTAAGCATTTACTAACGGGTGATTTTTTTGAGGTTAGGATTTTCATGCATTAGTATTTGACAGATCACGTGGGATTTCAGACATGGTGTCAAAGAGAAAGATGCTCAGTATGCTGTGACATTTCATCATGAATAGACTTGCTAACGAGCAACGCTTGCAAATCATTGAATTTTAACGGGTGATTTTTTTGAGGTTAGGATTTTCATGCATTAGTATTTGACAGATTACGTGGGATTTCAGACATGGTGTCAAAGAGAAAGATGCTCAGTATGCTTTGACATTTCATCATGAATAGACTTACTAACGAGCAACGCTTGCAAATCATTGAATTTTATTACCAAAATCAGTGTTCGGTTCGAAATGTGTTTCGCGCTTTACGTCCGATGAGCGATGAGGCTCATTTCTGGTTGAATGGCTACGTAAATAAGCAAAATTGCCGCATTTGGGGTGAAGAGCAACCAGAAGCCGTTCAAGAACTGCCCATGCATCCCGAAAAATGCACTGTTTGGTGTGGTTTGTACGCTGGTGGAATCATTGGACCGTATTTTTTCAAAGATGCTGTTGGACGCAACGTTACGGTGAATGGCGATCGCTATCGTTCGATGCTAACAAACTTTTTGTTGCCAAAAATGGAAGAACTGAACTTGGTTGACATGTGGTTTCAACAAGATGGCGCTACATGCCACACAGCTCGCGATTCTATGGCCATTTTGAGGGAAAACTTCGGACAACAATTCATCTCAAGAAATGGACCCGTAAGTTGGCCACCAAGATCATGCGATTTAACGCCTTTAGACTATTTTTTGTGGGGCTACGTCAAGTCTAAAGTCTACAGAAATAAGCCAGCAACTATTCCAGCTTTGGAAGACAACATTTCCGAAGAAATTCGGGCTATTCCGGCCGAAATGCTCGAAAAAGTTGCCCAAAATTGGACTTTCCGAATGGACCACCTAAGACGCAGCCGCGGTCAACATTTAAATGAAATTATCTTCAAAAAGTAAATGTCATGAACCAATCTAACGTTTCAAATAAAGAACCGATGAGATTTTGCAAATTTTATGCGTTTTTTTTAAAAAAAAAGTTATCAAGCTCTTAAAAAATCACCTTTTATATAGATATGTATATATTATTACAACATGCTTAGAGTATAGGAATGTAACTCGCGTGAATGGCTGAACTGTTTTCACTAATTCTTTTTTTTGTTGTATTTGCTATTATTAGCAGAGTGTTCTTATGTCAAAAAAAGTTATGAAGGTTGCGTTTATAATATAAAAATTAATCGCGAAATGTGTTGCTAAGCGCATAACTCAACCACGCCTGGACCAATGTGGCCAATTCTTTTGTTAAATTTTCTTTGAAGTTCAGAGATAGTTTTTACTAGGAGAAAAATTCGAATAATTTCCGGAAAACCCCTAAAAACAACCATTTTATTTTCCCATACAAACGTTTTCTTTTGTACATACATATGTACAAGTATACAAGTAAAAGTGATGTTTGTTTGTTAGTAACGCTAATGCTCGGTTTCACAGTCCATACTTAAGTTGTGCCTAAATAAAATCTTAATGCTTAATTTCTATAAAATTTTATTATGATATATGGCAGCGTTATGGGCAACATATGTTTTACAAATGTCATTCATAAAAATATGTTTGAAATATTTAAATTATAACAGACAATACATAAATTTGCGAGGAAAATTATATCAAAAATTTATTAAAACAACAAAAGAACCCCAAATTTCATCATTAGCGAGTCGGAGCACCTATGGGAACTGAAGGAAAAGTATATATAAGTCGCTGAAAATTCAAAGCAAATTCAAAACAAAAATCAGCTGTTATTTAAGCATTGCTTAAGCCTCCCATTTTCAGTGCTTAAGCATAACCTAAGTATGAACTGTAAAACAGTATTTTCCTGTTTTATCTTAAGCACAACATAAGTATGGACTGTGAAACCGGGCATAAGGCCCGAAAACGGCTGAACAAATTTTCAGAAGTTGTTCGCTGTGGATCTGGAAAGGTTTAGAATAAAAAAACCTTATACTTTTCAAAAGGGAAAGTCAAAAAATTGAAATTTTCCAAAAAGTGACTTTCTTCAATACAATTCTTTTTTCTTTTGCTTGCGATATGTTGATTTGCGAATTATTTTTTTGTTTTCAAAATTATTTTATTTATTGAATCTGCTTTTTTCATAAAGCCTAAAAATAAGTTATAAAATCTTAAATCTATTTAAAAACTAGACAGACTCAAGCAAGTGATTGAGCTGTTTTAGTAATAAGTCGCTCTTTCATACGCAGCATATCTCTTCTTTTAAGTCGTGTTTGATCGCAGGAATGTACCAAGGCATTAGCTAAAGCGTTTGGGTGATCTCGGAGTTTAGATATATATTTAATTCTGCTTCCTTCTACTTCTTTCTTTACCATAGGCATACCAAGGTCTTTATGGATATTTTCGTTACGCATGTAGCATGGTGAACACGTGATTGTTCTAAGCATTTTTGTTTGAAGCTTTTGTAATATATCAATATTAGTTGCACAGGTCGTACCCCACAGTTGAATGCCATACATCCAAATCGGCTTTGTGACACATTATATAAAAGCACTTTGTTGTCTAGGCTATGTTTGGAGTTTTTATTTAAAGGCCAATTTAAATTTGCAGCTTTAATCTTCCTACATGTTATTCTACTAGATACGTGTTTTCTTCACGTGAGCCTTCTATCTAGATGAATACCAAGATATGTTACTTCGTTCGCTTGGGGTACTAAAATATTGTTTATTTTTACTGCCGGGCACATCTTTGGTCTTAGCGAAAATGTAATATGCTTACATTTCTGTTCATTCACATTTATTCGCCAGTTCGCTAGCCATTCTTCGACAGAACTTAAATGCTCCGTTAATATTCTTGACTCTAAAATGTGGCATTTGTTATGGCTCACTATAGCTGTGTCGTCCGCAAGAGTTGAAGTTAGTACATTATTAGCTGTTGGAAGATCTGCTGTATATATGATGTATAGTGTTGGACCTAAAACACTGCCCTGGGGTACACCAGCCCTTATCTGAGGTTCATCAGATATGAAATCTCCCACTTTTACCATAAATTTTATTCAATTCTAAAGGTATAATTTTTTTAATCCTATATATAAAAGCCCTTCGTGCCACACCTTATCAAACGCCTGTTCTACATCTAGAAATATTGCTGAACAGTACTCCCTGTGCTCAAATGCTTTCCTTATCTCGTTAGTAATTCTATTTACTTGCTCTATTGTGCCATGTTTCGCACGAAAACCGAATTGATGCATTGGTATTGTATTATTTTCGTGCAGGAAAGGAGACATCTTTGGGAGTAAGACTTTTTCAAATACTTTTGAAAGACAGGGTAGAAAACTGATTGGTATGTATGAATACGACTGTGTTAATTCTTTCCCCTGTTTATCTATCAAGATAATCTGCGACTTTTCCATGAAATATCCGAGACTAAGAATTGCATTGAAGAGCAAAGCACCTCTATAGCAACAATTGGTAACTCAATAAGCATTTTTTGGGAAATATTATCATGTCCAGCGACTTTTTTGGATAAAGTTCTTTGATGGTACCAATAATTTCAGAAGGTGAAGTCTTAAGAGACTCGTGCGACTCTTTAGCTGTGTAGGGTAAGATTGACTGCTTAAAGTGGTTTTTTGGCAAATTGGGTTGAAAAACTTTTTCTAGGTGATTTGCAAAGCAATTAACTTTTTCCTTGTTACTTCGAGCACAATTTCCACCCAAGTCTCATATAGGCATGTTGGAGTCAGTTGCTGGCTTCATGGACTTTGGTGCTCTCCAAAGGGAATTTTGCTTGTTTGAATTTGGACACAGCTTCCTTATATACATTTCAGTGTTCAATTCTTCCTCACGCTTAAGCGCTTTTTTTAATTTACGTACATCAGTTTTTAATTGAAGCTGAGTGGAAGGGAACGATTTATCTGCCATTCACGCCTTTTTTCATTTACAAGCATTTCAATTTCTCTAATAGTGAGTTTTCTGAAACCAAGCGGCTTATTTTGTGTGGTGTATTTTTTATATTTTAGCCAATTCGTTTTATAAGAAGTTAGACCCACTTTTGGATTTACGAATATGGCTGGTTCCGATTGAGCTGAAAATTGCTGGGGAGATAGCTTAGAACCGGGGTAAGGACATAGGATACTCCTTTGCCCCTTTTTAGCTTAAATAGCTTAGAACCATGATAAAGACATAGCAAATTTTTTATTTCTTAAAAAAACTGGTCAACAAATTTGTAAAATTTCCTAATATCTTATAGATCCTAATATCTATTAGATACTTATGATTTTATTGAATATTTTGTTCCGGTAGGTCTCTTTTAAATTTCCAACAATAGTCTGCTAGCATTCCAGGACTCAATTTCCCTTGATAAAGTTTCTCCATTAAGGAAATGTCTTGATGGAACCTCTCACCTTGTTTGTCACTCACAGCACCCAAATTTGCCGGAAGGAAATCCAGATGAGAGTTCAGAATATGTATTTTCACCCCAAAGCTTTAAACGATATTATAAATTCATTTATTAAATCTTTGTAATTTTCTCCTTTATGGTTACCTAGAAAATTTTGAACACCATTCACAAAAGGAGGATGGAGTCATGTGTAGAAGTTCACGCAAGTGAGGAAAGTTCTCTGATCGCCATTCACTTGGGAGTGGCCAGAAACGATTCTTTTACATATGACTCAAGCAGCTCACGACTTCCGGTCTTTGACCAAGTATCCTCTGGGTAGCCTAAGAACATCCGTTTGAAGGCGAGCTAAAGTGAGAAGGCGAAACACCCCTGCAGGGTTGTGCGCTGGGTTTGGGACCCGCCACGTAAAAAAACACCCCCAATGAAAGACAACAACAAGCCTCGGATGAGTGACCCCCCTTTTGATGACGACCATGGCAAACGAAATAAGGACTATGATTTGAGGGCATGCACCTGGAATGTCCGGTCTCTTAATTGGGAAGGTGCCGCTGCCCAGCTGGTAGATGTCCTCGTAAAGATAAAGGCTGACATCACCGCCGTCCAAGAAATGCGATGGACGGGACAAGGACAGAGACGAGTAGGTCCTTGTGACATTTACTACAGTGGCCATATAAAGGAGCGCAAGTTTGGTGTTGGATTCGTGGTGGGAGAGAGACTCCGTCGCCGAGTACTATCATTCACTCCGGAGAATGAACGTCTAGCCACAATCCGCATCAAAGCGAGGTTCTTCAACATATCGCTGATTTGCGCCCACGCCCCGACGGAAGAGAAGGACGATGTGACCAAAGATGCCTTTTATGTGTGCTTGGAGCGCACTTATGAGAGATGCCCCCGCCACGATGTCAAAATCGTGCTTGGCGACTTCAATGCCAGGGTGGGCAAAGAAGGTATCTTTGGCACTACGGTCGGTAAATTCAGCCTCCACGCGGAAACATCCCCAAATGGGCTGAGGCTGATCGACTTCGCCGGGGCCCGAAATATGGTTATCTGTAGCACTAGATTCCAGCATAAGAAGATACATCAAGCTACCTGGCTGTCTCCAGATCGAAAAACCACCAACCAGATCGATCATGTTGTGATAGACGGAAGACACGTCTCCAGTGTTTTAGATGTGCGTGCGCTCCGAGGTCCTAACATCGACTCGGACCACTATATTGTTGCAGCCAAAATACGCACCCGCCTCTGTGCAGCAAAAAACGCACGCCAACAAACACAAGGATGGTTCGACGTCGAGAAGCTGCAATCACAACAGACAGCCGAACGTTTTTCTACTCGGCTTGCACTCCTGCTCTCTGAGAGCACTCGTCAACAACTCGGTATAAGGGAACTGTGGGACGGCATTTCAAACTCCTTACGTACAGCTGCAACCGAAACCATTGGTTTTCGGAAAGTGCAGAAGAACAGCTGGTACGACGAGGAGTGCCGTGTCGCAGCGGAGAGAAAACAGGCTGCCTACCTCGCAACGTTACGATCGACCACAACACGTGCGGGATGGGATAGATACCGAGAGTTGAAGAGGGAAGCGAGACGCATTTGTAGACAGAAAAAGAAAGAGGCCGAAATGCGTGAGTACGAAGAGCTTGATAAGCTGGCCGACAGGGGTAATGCTCGAAAATTCTATGAAAAGATGCGGCGGCTTACAGAAGGTTTCAAGACCGGAGCATACTCTTGTAGAACACCCAAAGGTGATCTAGTTACCGATGCCCAGAGCATACTTAAATTATGGAGGGAACACTTCTCCAGCCTGCTGAATGGCAGTGAACGCACAACACCAGGAGAAAGCGAACCCGATACCCCAATCGATGACGATGGAGCAGACGTTCCATTGCCCGACCATGAAGAAGTTCGAATAGCAATTGCCCGCCTGAAAAACAACAAAGCGGCAGGGGCCGATGGATTGCCGGCCGAGCTATTCAAACACGGCGGCGAAGAACTGATAAGGTGCATGCATCAGCTTCTTTGCAAAATATGGTCGGACGAAAGTATGCCCAACGATTGGAATTTAAGTGTGCTATGCCCAATCCACAAAAAAGGAGACCCCACAATCTGCGCCAACTACCGTGGGATTAGCCTCCTCAATATCGCATATAAGGTTCTGTCGAGCGTATTGTGTGAAAGATTAAAGCCCACCGTCAACAAACTGATTGGACCTTATCAGTGTGGCTTTAGACCTGGTAAATCAACAACCGACCAGATATTCACTATGCGCCAAATCTTGGAAAAGACCCGTGAAAGGAGAATCGACACACACCACCTCTTCGTCGATTTGAAAGCTGCTTTCGACAGCACGAAAAGGAGCTGCCTTTATGCCGCGATGTCTGAATTTGGTATCCCCGCAAAACTAATACGGCTGTGTAAACTGACGTTGAGCAACACAAAAAGCTCCGTCAGAATCGGGAAGGACCTCTCCGAGCCGTTCGATACCAAACGAGGTTTCAGACAAGGCGATTCCCTATCGTGCGACTTTTTCAACCTGCTTCTGGAGAAAATAGTTCGAGCTGCAGAACTTAACAGAGAGGGTACTATCTTTTATAAGAGTGTACAACTGCTGGCGTATGCCGATGATATTGATATCATCGGCCTCAATACCCGCGCCGTTAGTTCTGCTTTCTCCAGACTGGACAAGGAAGCAAAAGAAATGGGTCTGGCAGTGAACGAGGGCAAGACGAAATATCTCCTGTCATCAAACAAACAGTCGTCGCACTCGCGACTTGGCACTCACGTCACTGTTGACAGTCATAACTTTGAAGTTGTAGATAATTTCGTCTATCTTGGAACCAGCGTAAACACCACCAACAATGTCAGCCTAGAAATCCAACGCAGGATAACTCTTGCCAACAGGTGCTACTTCGGACTAAGTAGGCAATTGAGAAGCAAAGTCCTCTCTCGACAAACAAAAACCAAACTCTATAAGTCTCTCATAATTCCCGTCCTCCTATATGGTGCAGAGGCTTGGACGATGACAACAACCGATGAGTTGACGTTGCGAGTTTTCGAGAGAAAGGTTCTGCGAAAGATTTATGGTCCTTTGCGCGTTGGCCACGGCGAATATCGCATTCGATGGAACGATGAGCTGTACGAGATATACGACGACATTGACATAGTTCAGCGAATTAAAAGACAGCGGCTACGCTGGCTAGGTCATGTTGTCCGGATGGATGAAAACACTCCAGCTCTGAAAGTATTCGACGCAGTACCCGCCGCGGGAAGCAGAGGAAGAGGAAGACCTCCACTCCGTTGGAAGGACCAAGTAGAGAAGGACCTGGCCTCGCTTGGAATATCCAATTGGCGCCACGTAGCGAAGAGAAGAAACGACTGGCGCGCTGTTGTTGACTCGGCTATAATCGCGTAAGCGGTGTCTACGCCAGTAAAGAAGAAGAAGATTCACAAAACTATTCCAGACGAGTTTTTCCTGATCATTCAGTTTTTCTTCAAAGCTCTTATCCTTCATCAATTGCCGTATTTGTGGGAATTTCTCTTCTAGATATAGAAACCCATACCCATCTTTATGCATAGCTCTTACAATTTTTTTTATCAGGCCAAGCTTTATGTGCAACGGTGGTAAAAGTATGTCCTCGGGGTTCATTAGACGACCATTTTTAAAATTTGTATGGCTTGGAGTTAGTGTTTCACGCTTGGGCCACACTCTCTTTGCATAGTGACTTTTTCTGTCTCTACTGTCCCATTCACAAATAAAACAGCAAAATTTCGTATAACCAAGCTGTAATCCAAGTAAAAGTGTAATAACTTTAAAATCACCACAAATGTCCATGCGTGTTTACTGTATTCAATTTGTTCAAGTATAAGTCGCATATTTTCGCAAGTCTCTTTCATATTAGAACCATGAACAATCGGCACTGAAGGAAGTTTGTTTCCGTTATGCAGTAACATTGCTTTCAAACTAGTCTTTGAATTGTCAATAAACAGTCGCCAGTGACATATTCGAAATTTAATAAATTCATCACAACAGGAACGTTATTACAATAGACTTTAGAAAAGTAAGGTTTTATTTCATCGTCACGACGTCAAAAATAAGAAATTTTTGTACCACGTGAAATTAAATTCAAGTCGGTTAATCTAGACCCCAAAAGCTCAGCCTGTTTTTTAGAAAGATTTAAATCACGAACTAAATCGTTTAAATCACATTGTGTCAATAAGTGTGGTTCTTTTGAAGTTCATAACTTGAGTCACTATCTTCAGATACCTTATTATGCTGACTGAGAACGAATTCCGGACTAGAATTCTCACTTTTTGATCGATTTGGAGGCATCGGCACAGACAGTTCGGTACTATGTAGGATGGGTCTCTTTGCCGAAGACAAGTTTGGATACTGGATAGTGTGTTTGGATTTGGTAGTAATACCTTCTGTTTGAGTCAAACAAAAATAACAATCACCCACATGACACTTTGGTTCCGTCGAAATCATTGGTATAGCAAATGATAAATGTCTAGGTTCCTGTTTAGCCGAACCTAAAGGGAGCCTCGCACAAGTTACACAACATTTATATGGAACCCAGGATTTGTTTTGATTTCTCACAGGAAAACCAAAATAGTCTAAATAGCATTGTTCAATTAGTGATGTGAAATTTCGACGCTGAGATGTAAAAGTTAATTCTCCACACACATTACAAAAATTGTCCGGGTTGTTCAAAAACTCTTGTGGCATATTTACGATATAACTAATGTAAATAAAATATAATTTCGCAAACACAATAGTTACACAGTCGACTAAATGCAGTTATGTAAACAAAGAAACGTATATGAGGTCAGAAATGAATATGTAGCTGTCACAAGAAAACTGGAACTGATAGAGGCAAAACTGTTGTATGTTATTAATGAGGGTACACCAACTTAAATAAAAATTATAACAAAGTTTATGTGACAGAAACAGTGTTTACCTTCGTAAACAGTAACTTATAAAAGTTATCCAGTATCCTCACAACTGTATATATAAAAGAAAGTCGTGTTAGTTTCACCATTTATAACTCAGGAAAGGTTGAACCGATTTGGCTGAAAATTTGTGGAGAGATAGCTTAGAACCAAGGTTAGGACCTTGGATAATTTTTATCCCTTTATGTTAAAATTCAATACAATTCAAAAATGCATAATTATGTTTCAAATTATAAGCATTTGTTAAAAATTCATGTTTATAGGAATCATTTGAATATTTAATTTATTATATTATAACAAAAACAACAAAAAAACTTCACATTTACATTTCATATTAAGAAAAGTTTCGGGAAATGCAAAAGGACAACACAACTACGCCAGAAAGGGCCGCAAAAGCTATAAATAAGGGTGTAAGCTAATGGACAGCACGCAGAGCACTGAATCGGATTGGTTTTTAGTCAGCAGTAAGAAAAAAATGCCGGCATTATCTGAGAAAAATAGAAAAGCACGATTCAGTTTCTGCAAAAGTCATAAAAATTGGAACGTTGATGACTGGAAACGTGTAATTTGGTCTGACGAGGTGAAAATAAATCGTTTTCAATCGGATGGAAAAAGTTATTACTGACGGCGACCCAAAGAAAGGATTCAAAGACATCACGTGAAGCAAACCATTAAGCATGGCGGAGGCAGCTTGATGATGTGGGGCTGCTTCACGTGGTGGCATATTGGACCAATCCATAAAATCGATGGAATAATGAAATAAGAGTATTACCTTAATATATTGAAGACCTACTTGCCCGATTTTGTAGACAAAACGCGTACCCGGAGGAAGAAGTAGTATTTCGGCAGGATGGCGATCCCAAACACACCTCTTTGCATTCGCACGAAATGTGAAGAAGAAGAGTGAACAATTCTGAGAAACATATGTCTAAAGTCAAGCGATGCCTTAAAATACCTCTGATCTGTAGGAATTTAAAGATAAAAAATCAGGATTGTCGTGTATTTTCTATGGAAAATTTTTACATGCCTTGGTCCAGTTCTTAATGTTAATATTTAAGGCTAAAATTTTAAGGGAATTTTTTGTGTGGTATTTCCAAGGAAATTTCGTGACGTAACTGGATTAAATTAATAGTTCAAAAAAAAAAAAAAACACCCTAATGTATATAAAAAAGGGGAAAGTAATGTAGTTAAAATTAATTTCGAAAATTCATAGTAATTGAGTATTGTAATACATTTGGAATAGGTGATGTTTTTGGTTATATAAAATTGGTAAATATTTTACATAATAAAAAAACATGTACAGTATATCAAGAAACTTTTTACACACTGAAAAAAAAAAACATATTTTTTGACTTTGCATACAAAAATAACGCCTTCAGTTATTTTTTTCAATATTTTCTTTATGCAGAATTATTATTTACCAAATTTTAAATTAGTAGGTTCAAAAATAAAAACAATACAACGAGAGGGAAAATTTTTAAACAACTAAATATGAGTTTACACAGTTTTGACACTGCCAAGAAACTCTTTACCCAAAGTACTTAAGCTACAGTTTAATGAACATATTTAATATTTAATAACTAACTAATGTTTAGTATGACCCCCTACGACCCAACTACGAGCCTAGTGCGATTTTTCATGGAATTGACCAGCTTTTGTAGGTCATACTCCAACGGAATTTTATGCCACTCTTCCAGTACTGCTGCTTTTAAGGCGGCGCGGTTTTTGGGCTGCCTTTTTGCCACTTTTTTCTTCAGATAAACCCACAAATTTTCAATGGGTTCATGTCGGGGCTCTGAGGAGGTGTAGCTATGACCTTTTGGCAATTATAAAGGAGCCATGTGCGCACAGTGAGCTCCTTATATTTAGGGTCATTGTCCTGATAAAATTTAAATTTTGGCTTATTATAGACAATAAAGCTAAATTTTTCAGCACTTTGCCTCAAGTTTGTTTTGAGAATGGAGAGATATTGCTCAGTATTCATTGTGTTTTCAATAAACGCAAGCTCTCCCACTCCCTTGCTGCTAATGCATCCCCAAACCATCACCGATAATTTGCCGAATTTTACTGTTGGAATGATGCTGCGCTGATCAAAAGCTGTTAACGGCTTGCGCCGTACTCTAGTACAGTGTTTCCCAAAGTGGGCGATAACGCCCCCTTGTGGGCGCTGCAGGTGTCAATTGGGCGGTAAGAGGCCCAGAAAGAAAATGGGGGCATTGTGTATAGACCTGAGGGGTTATTTGTAATTTTATTTAGCTAGGAGGCCTCTTAGACAACGACTACATGAGCTCTCGACTCTCAACAACAACTTGTGAACATCAACTAATATGAATTAAAAGATTGCTCAAACTCGGTTCTATATTTTTCTTTCTTTTTGGAGCATCTCGACAGGATAGAATTTATAGAATACTAACCGTCAAACGTATTGCTATTACCATTGCCAAATTTGTATGTGCATTTGCTATCATAATATAATCATTTGCGCAATGGTGTATGGTAGGTAGGTTCGAGCTGATGTAACGCATGCTTTGAGCTCTTAAAAATTTATTTTATCACTTGCGAAATGACGTCGGGTATGTAGCTGATGTAGCGCACGTTTTGAGCTTTTGAATCTTTTATGTGGAAAATAAAAAAAGGATAAAGATCCTTTTCTTTACAAATGTATTTCTGGGAAAAATAAGATAATACGAAAAGGAGAAAGATCCTTTTTTTACAAATGTATTTCTAGGAAAAATAAGAATTCATATTTTTGGACTACTATATAATAATTGTGCTTAAGCATTCCTATATAAACAATGTAATATTTATTTTATACTCATTTGTGGTTTTGCGCGCAATAGATGAGCATTACTTACGTCTCCTTTACACTACTCGTGAAGTTAAACGTATTTCTCAAAGCAAAACAATGTCGGAAGTAAAAAAGAAGAGACAGCAATACTGTGCGGAATACATTAAATTCGGACTCATTGAAAATCCCACAAACCCATCCTCGCCTTTGTGTCTTCTATGTCTAAAAACATTTTCGAATGAAGCAATGAAGCCTTCAGGACTGCAAGATCATTTGAATAAAATGCATCCAGATAAGAGAGACAAGAATGTAGCATATTTTCAAGACCTAGAGAAGAAGCATAATACTCAGCCAAGTGTAGCAAAACTATTTTCGGCGGCTGCTAAGTAAGATGACGACGGACTTCGAGCTTTGTTAATTGCTCAAAAAGGCAAACCACATAACATCGGAGAAGAGCTAATATTGCCAGCAATAAATGAAGTATTATGCGAAAAATTCCTTTGAGTAATAATTCTGTGCAAAGCCGAATTGATGAAATGGCTGAAAACATTGAAGAATCATTGTGTGATTACCTGAGGACAAGCCAATTCTCAATTCAGCTCGATGAGTCCACTTTACCAACTAATGAAGCATTGTTGTTGTCTTACGTGAGGTTTATTAGAGATGAGAAACTATGTGAAGAACTATTAATTGCTAGAAATTTAGAGACCGATTCAAAAGGCGAATCCATATTCAATATATTGGAAAAGTTTTGCAATGAGAAAGAGATTCCTTTGAAAAATATTATTTCAATTGCTACGTATGGCGCTCCGGCTATGATAGGGTGCCATAAAGGCTTAATAGCGCACTTAAAAAATAAAATTCCAGATGTCTTTGGTGTACATTGCGTTATTCATAGACAACATTTAGTTGCTAGAAACTTAAGTGAAAAACTATTTCAATCACTGCAATACGTGATCAAAGCAGTCAATAAAATCCGCAACAGCTCTTTGAATGATAGATTACTTCATTAGCTTTGTGTTACTAATGACGAGGATTTCAATTGTTTGTTGTTTCATACTGAAGTTCGTTGGCTATCAAGATTCAATTGTCTGACTCGATTCTACAACCTGTTAGACTCTGTTATAGAGTTCTTGGAAACTAAACATACAGAATTTCAAGACAAGCTCATAACATCAAGGAATGATAGACTACATGACAGACCTGTATAAATTGTTCAACGACATGAATCTCCAACTGTAAGGCGATAAACTAAATTTAATTAAAACAAAAAACGTCGTTGCTGCTTTCGCAGCCAAACTGCTTCTACACAAACAGAATCTGGGCAGATGTGAGTTTCACACTTTTCCGAATTTATCAATATCATGCAGTAACGACGAATTGTTTGCCTACTGCCAACATTTGGAAAACCTCCACATTGACTTCACCGAACGATACCAGAACATTTTGAACTTGGAAATACCAGACTTAGTGTTGGATCCGTTTTTAAATATCAACACAGCAATGCCACCTCAGCTGGAAGAAGAACATATAGAATTGACAACAAACGAGGAAATAAAAATCAAGTTCAAAAATGGTTACCGAGAATTTTGGCTACAAAAACCGATTTCGCAATTGTACCCTGGATTGTGATCAATCGTTCAACGATTCTTGATAGCATTCCCATCGTCATATTTGTGTGAGCGTGGATTTGGTGCTGTGACAACACTACTTACTGAAAATAGAAAAAATAAATTTGTGTTTCAATAATCATTCTTATTGGCAGGTGGAGCCCGTAAGAGTTAACTTGAGACCTAAGCGCCGTTGTATGTTACCTACTGCGCTCAGGTTTGAAGTTGCTAGTTGGTTATAGTAAAAGTTTCGTTTAGAATTCTCCATTAATATACATACATATATATGTATATAGGTCACAATAATTAATTTGAAGTTGTAGTGGTTTTTAAATAGGTGAAAAAATGGGGGCGCTAAACAAATATTTATTCTCAAAGTGGGCGGTAGACAAAATAAGTTTGGGAACCACTGCTCTAGTAGGTCCATCATTGTAGTACAGCATAATTTTGGTTTCGTCACAGAATATGATGTCATCCCAATAGTTGTCCGGCTTGATGCTCATGTTGACAGCAAAAGTTAAGCGATTTTCAACATTTACTTTTGAAAGCAGCGGTTTCTTACCCGCAACCCTTGAAGAGTATTTGTTTCGCAGAATTAGTTGGCGGCGGTTTCATGTGAAACGACCGTGCCACACTCTTCTTCCAACTCCTTGGCAAGGGTTCTGGTCGAAATTTGGGGGTTTTGACGGACCTTACACATGATAAGGCGGTCCACAGTGGCATTTCGGTGGAAAAAATAGGGTTTTTCCACTTTCCAATTTCAAAACTTTAATGATTTTGTACTTTCAATTAAAAAAAAACAACCGCCAATTACCGTCCCTTTTAGTAACATCGATTTTAATTTCAAGTCACTTCCGATATTTCATACGAATGGCCAATAAGACAAAAAATGTAGTATACTTTCAGGCTCTCGGGAATTGAAGCTTGAAACGATTTTGAAGTGAAACATTATTTGTGTTTACGAATATGTATTTAGGCGTAACGAAATCTAAAATATGTATATTAAATTTCATTCATATACTTATATAGTTCATATTAATATGAGTATTTTTTCGTTTTTATACAATGAGTTAAGCGAGGAGCTTATTAACAGTGTTCGCAATATTGATTCATTGACTGAATACATAAAATCGAGAAATTCAGGTGTAACTGATGAAGATGTTGCATATGTGAAAAGAAATATATCGCAGCGGTTTCTACCTTTATTTAATAAAAGGTGGATTGGCGCATCACAAAACATTGCTCGTTTTTTTGCAAGCAATTTAGTTTGGCTTACAAGTGAGTTTTCGGGTAACTAGCGCAATAAAATATCTTATTATGTTTTTGTTATTTTTAAGATGCATTTGAAGTAGCATTGCCATTCACCTCCTCATGTGAAAGTAGAGCGAGAGAGAGAAAAACAAAAGCTTTTGAGGAATGTAGTGATCGCGCGAAACGGTATAAAGCTGCAGCCTTGGCGTCACAATTTCAACAACAACAACTTTCACTGGCAAGTGAAATGATTGGAAAGGACAAAAACCCACAGGCCTATATTGATTCTTCAATTGTATTAGCGTTAATAATTGATGCTGATTTAACAAAGATGCAATACAATACCATAAGAAATGTTTTGCAATCTGAAGGGTATAATATTCTTCCACCTTACAACAAGCTATCGACTGAAAAAGAAAAGTGCTATCCAGAAAACATTAATGTAACGGAAATAAGCGCTTCAGTCAATCTTCAAAGTTTGCTGGACCACACAACAAATCGAATTTTTGAAACTTTTTCAACAGAAACATTGGAGTCACTGTCGCCGTAAAACTACACTCTTACAAGCAAGTGGGGCTGCGATGGGTCCTCTGGGCATGCAGAATACAAACAAAATTTACCAAAAGATGTGAATGATGGCAGTATGTACTTATTCTCTATGGTCCCATTAATGCTGCAATCAGATAACAATATTGAGTATTGGCGTAATTCCAGACCTTCTTCAACTAGATTTTGTCGACCAATTTCATTTGAATTTGCAAGGGAAACAAAAGAGAAAGTAATGGAAGTTAACAAAAAAATGAAGTCAGATATTGTTGCATTGAATAGTACAAAAGTTGTTGTAAAGGGCAAGGAAATTAATGTATTACACAAGCACCTTTTTACAATGCTGTATGGTAAAACCGCTCAGATAGTGACACATACTACTGCAGCAGCAGTATGCTACATTTATGGAGCGAAACCTACTGAAATGAACAACTTAGAGTTAGTTTCCATGAAAACAATTAAACCTGAGGCATGTGCATTGGATTTGAATTTCATCCTTACATGCTAGAATCAAGTTTACGGAATGCATTCTCCATATAGTTCATAATTTACCATTTCAGAAATGGTAGAAGAATTTATCAATCGATTCAGGATAATTCTTCAAATATTTACATGTGGCGAAAAAATTTATAGTGACAAATTTAAATTATATACGTCGGACACTACGAAACTGTTCGTACAAAATTATAGTTTGTTTTATATGCCTGTTACTGTGCACAAATTACTAATGCATGGTAAGGATATAATGGATGCTGCCGTATTACCAATAGGAATGCTTTCAGAGGAAGCCGAGGAAGCCAGAAACAAAGACTACAGGAAGTATCGATTGATGTTTTCGAGAAAGTGTGATCGAATTTCCACAAATACTGATGTCTTCAACAGACTTCTTATAACTTCGGATCCTTACATAAGTAGCTTAAGGCGTCATTCGAACAAAATTTCCTTAGAACTAGATCCCATTGTTAAAGATACGGTGCTTGCATAATATTACAAATAAAAACTAACACAATTTTTCGCGTGTTACATATTCAATTAAAACATTGCATATTATATTGGATTTTTATCAAGGTAAAGGTATAAATAAATTGCGTTTAAGATTAATTTTTTTTTTCATCAGGAGAACTCAATTAAGAAGTGTCCCGAATTTCAAGTCCCTAGGTCCAAAAATAAAAATTTTGGCAATTGCAGTTATATGGGAGGTGGGTGTGGCAGTGGGCGGTTTTCCAAAATTTTTTAATTTAGTCCAGAGGAGTGTTTCTGCAAAGTTTCATTGTTGTACGACCACTCCTTCTATTTTTTTCCTGGAAATGTATGAAGCGGTGCCACTGTGCGGTCTGTCCGCTCGTCAATCTTCTTCTTTCGACCACTTCCACATTTTGCTTCCAATCTGTCTTCATTTTCGGCTCGATTCAAAACATTATAAATTGTAAAACCACAAGCAACAACATCTTCAAGGACTGGAAGAAGGGAGGAGAATTGGCGATAATTGGTCGATCTGTCGCCTTCGAGAATACTCGCCTATTTCCAGGTGTTATAAGTGTTTCCATCTGGGTCACATGGCTCGTAAATGCTGTAATTTGACAGACAGATCTTCCCTATGCACACGTTGTGAAACCGCAGGACATTTAGCAAAGTCGTGTACAAACGCTCCGAGCTGCATGCTCTGCAAAGGGGAGCACTCTGTATAGAGCACGACATGCCCAAAGTACCTCGAGTCTCTGAAGTCTCTAAGTAAATGAAGATACTGCAGTTCTAGTTGAATTCGAAGACTTCCTCTTAAGGCTGTCTTTTGAAACCAGAGGCAAAACACCTAAAACTGGTGGCAGCATGCGATGCAACAGCGTAGAACGTCACATCACAACAAGCGGCGGCCTGTATATTGGTGGAATGAGGAAATTTCCATGCTGAGAAAGCTTTGTCTCTCAGCTAGACGGCGTCTACAGCGTAACTGGGGCGAAACGAACGAAAATCGCCTTAGGGAGGAATTTAAAAGCCACAAGAGGCTCCTGAAGTCGGCAATTACACGAAGCAAAAAATCATGTTTTGAGAAGCTGTGTGAGGAAGCAAACTTTGACCTTGGGGTACTGCATACAAAATATGTATGTCCAGATTTAAAAACAAGCAACAGCAACCTAAAGATGCCTCTTTTATGGGAATGGTCGTCGAAGCACTAGTCCCGAAACACGACCGAATTTCATATGCAAAACGACGAAACGAAGCTGTAGAGTCACCCCGTTAGTCACGGAAGACGAACTATTGGCAATAGCAAGGAAAATCAAAAACACCAAAGCGCCTGGATTGGATGGCATACCAAACAGAGCTCTGAAGGAAGCCATAAGCTTAAAACCCCGTGTTTTCGCTAAAATGTACAACGCTTGTTTTGTTTAAATGAGTTTAGCATCCACCCCCTCTACTCGGTAAAACTGGCGCATCCTAATGCTACATCGAAATTCACCACAGCTGATGACACTACAGCATAACTCAACACATCTGCGCAAACCCACTCATTAAAAAGGATGGACGAGGAGAAAGCAGACACAATTCGTTCTAAGCAACTCGAGCTACACACTGCGCCGACACCTTTCGCACATTCAATTCGTCACACCCTCATGGCTGAGCCACATTTGTTTTATATTAAATTCGCATATACACTGCCTACTGCCTTCGCTACTCTACCGCGATTCTAGATTGTGATCTCGATAAGTGGAAACTCGATCTTCGGCATTGGTTTCTCTCCGCCCCGCCTATGGACCGGTTTTTTTTTACAAATAAATCTCCTAACATTTATATCATTTAAATTATAACTTTGTTAATTTATATGGTTAAAATAAAAACAAAATTTAATTTTATTTACAAGCGTTTGCTCTACCTAAATTGTGTATCCTTTTAATCATGGTCCTTCGAGCCTCAAAGACAGGCACTATAAATTAACATCCACATATTATATACATAAATTTAGCAGTGCAGTGACACCAAAAATAAAACACATATGTATACACATATGTATATAAATGTATACCTAATGATACATATTTGCGCTCATAACAAAAAGTGTGGTGATGAGAAAACAAAACACAAACTTAAGAAAAGTGCAGTAAAACAGTGCGGTAAACAAAACAAAATAAATTAAAATATATTTATGTACATGTAATAAAAAAATTACAAAAAAGGAGATGTGACAAAACAATAACTAACAACAATAATGTACAAACATAAGTAACATATACAACAAAAGACAAGAAATAAAAAAAAAATATAGTGGAGAGAAACAAAAACAAAGTATAACAAATAGACAAACAAAAGCTAAGATTAAAAAACAAAAAGTGCAGTGCCCCAAACAGAAAACAAACACATACGTATACAAACAAAAAAGAAAAAAAGTGCAGTGAAACAAAAAAACAAAGCTGTAATAACAAAAAAACATTTCAGTAAAACAAAACGAGAAACAATACAATAAAAACGTTTACCTAGCTAAACCACAAACCGGGCGCGAAACCCAAAACATAAAATAAATATAAAAACAAAATAAACGAGCGCGATCATTAAAACAAAGAGCTAAAACAGCAACACCTACAAACAACAAAACCACAAGCAACAACATCTTCAAGGACTGGAAGAAGGGAGGAGAATTGGCGATAAAAGGGACATGTAGATACATACGTTATTCCCAAATCAAAGTGAGCGTATCAATTTCACTTTATGCTTAATATATGCACATAAACACATATACATACATGTTTTAATGTACGGTTTTCCTAGTTAAAACTTAGCGAAAATCAGTACCCGATCTATACTGTAAAATTAAATTTAGTCAAGTACATATACTCGTATATTCTGTATCATTTCATATGCACATATCTACATGTATGTGTCCTTGAATATTTGCACATCTGCATACTTTGGTCCAACTCCAACAAACCAACAAATCGAATATTTACCTATGACAAATTTCTGGCAATACCTCTTATGCTTAATAAAGTAATAAGCAGGACTGCATACAAAAATTGAGAAACATAAACAAAAAACGTACATACATACATACATATATGCATATATATTTAGTACAAATTATATGTACATATACCTCTACATCAATATGAATGTATAATTGCCAAGCGCGAAATATATATTTATATATATTAACATATTTGTATAGTGCATATTAGACGGCCGTTCTAATATATGTACAAGCGCATTTGCTTACGTATAAAATATACATAAGAGGAAAAAGAAAAACTTTTTTCAATTCGATTTCAAACTCTCTCTCTTTTACGAAAAGATTAAATAACATTTACATACATAACAAAAACAATAAAAATATATCAACAAAATATACATAATTTGTAAGTACTAAACAAAATCTCAAAAAAAAAACCAAAAGTTCAAAGTCCACATTTGCAATTATCCAGCAATACCTCTTGTTCTTTGACAAACAAAACCAAGCAGGATTGTGGACAAAAAGCTAATTGATCTCTCTAACGAGCTCTCAATTGCTTACGAACAAAGCATAACAAACAAATCGTGCATACTTATGTACAAAGCATATTGATCTCTTCGACGAGCTCTCAATTGCACAAAACATAAGCAACTTCATACGCACATACAAACATACATATAAGTCCGAGTATTAGGGTGTACCTAAATAAAAAATCATTCGGACATCAAATATTTTAATTAATAAAAAGCGCGGTTTTTTAATAACAATTTACTATTCAAATATATTTTCGAACTAAAATATAAATAAATAATATTATTTTGAAAAAAATGGTTAACAGCAACAATAATCAAAATACACCTGCGGGAGCTACACGCCCAAAACAGGGTGCTAAATTTATTTCAGTAAGTGACAGTTTAACAAGATACTGCACTAGATTTGCCTCTTCAACGATTCACGAAAACTCGGAATCGTTATTAGAAATAAAAAGCCAAAATCTTGAAAATTTCTGGACTCGTCTCCAAACGGCTCATGACGCCATAGTAGAATCTGACGATTCAGACATACCACAAAATTTGAAACAATCGGCTTACGCAATATACGAAAACTGCTTAGACCAGTATGAAGAAACGAAAGCTATGATCTCCGATCAATTAAAGCTCATTAAAGCAATTACACCTACTCCCCACAGTAGAGTAGAGCTTGCACAAATAGACAATCAGGAGGCAAGTTCAGGCATCCAACTCGAGGTGCCTGCATGTGATACAGAAACGTTTTATGGAGGTTATGAAGAATGGCCGTCCTTCCGGGACATGTTCACAGCCGTTTACATCAACCATCCACAACTATCAAAGGCACAAAAACTGTATTACCTCCGATACAAAACAAAAGGTCAAGCAGGCGAAATAGTTAAACAGTTCGCATTAAATGACGACAATTTCAATTTGGCTTGGGAAGCTCTAAAAGTTAGATTTGAAAATGAAAGAATACTGGTCGATAAACAAGTAACGACACTAATGAACTTGCAAAAAATTAAGAAAGGAACAAGTGTAGAATTCATCAAACTTGAATCCACTGTTTCAAATTGTTTGTCAATTCTATCGACACTAAATATTCCCACACACAGCTGGGACCCAATTCTGGTAAACATTTGCACCGCCGCATTACCAGAAAAGTCGTTACTTCTATGGGAGCAATCGCTCTCATCACGAAAAAAGTGCTCAACGTGGCAAAAAATGAAAGATTTTCTCACCATCCAATATGAAATTGCGGAAAGGTTAGAAGAAAAAATAATCAGAAATAAGAACATTAAACACGACCAAAACCGAAGCTTCAATAGACCCCAAGCTAGAAGCAAAACCAAATCAAACAGAACTTCTAACAAAACACAATCGTTCACATCCGAACAGAAAAAAAATACGTCATGTGAACTATGCAGAAGAGGGCATAAACTTATATCTTGCCAGAGGTTTAAAAACTTAAATATTAAAGAAAGGAACAACTTTGTCAGATCAAAAAGACTCTGTACAAACTGCTTGTCCCATACACACAATCTTAAAAATTGCAAAAGTATATTTAACTGCTTACATTGTCACAAAAGACACCATTCGATGCTTCATTACGGCAGATATCCCATCTCACCCCAAAGAAGCGCTTATACACAAAGAACCATGGGTATAATTTCAAAAGCAAGTCACGAAACCCAAAACTCGAAAAATTGCCAAGAGATGCCATGCTGCTCAAAGGCACAAAAATCTCAAACGCTACACAGCGAAACACAAAGTGAACTAGATACAGAACTAGTCACCACCATACCAACTCAAGTTGAGTATAGCACAAACAAATACCTTAATTCACAATTAAGTAAATCGCAAAAGTTAAAGAAACTTCCATTAGCAAACAAAACTATAACAGATCAGTATTGTGAGCAGTTCTCTAAAGCCACAACTACTCGATCAAAAAATGGCCGGTACGTCGTACGACTACCACTAGAGCCACAATTTTCCAATTTACCCCGCGGGATGTCTTTCGCCAATGATGAAAAAAAAATCCTGTAGCGGTGGCAGGCTACTAAACGCCAAAATAGTGCATAAGCACTTAAACATAAAATATAATAAAAGTGTCTCAAACAGTAAAAACACCAAAAATCGACACTTTTCATACAGTATTGCCCCACAGAGGCGTAAATTGTAAAATAGAAAAAGAAACTAACAAAAGCAGATATCGCTCTTATCGTCCCTACGTAAGCGCTTCTCATAAGGGTAGTTGGTTAGAATCTGTTGCAAAGCATGAACATCCCACTTAAAAAAATTAGAATTCTAATGAAGCCGTTCGCAATTACCGGCCACTCTCTCGCAAGATCCCTCTATTGGCACAGCCCTAACTCCAGGGCTAGGGAGTACCCATTCTAGCCATATCTGAGCCAGCCGTGGAGTTACTATCTTTCATAAGCCAATAATAAAATAAAATGCAAACAAATAACCGATATACCAAATGAATAAAATAAGAAATTGTAAATGACCGCACAGAAAATTAATAAGGGCTAACAACGCATACACATGTTCTCTATAATAAGTCGGATAAACCCGCAAAATATAGTTCCTTGCCATACGCACCTAAAAGTAAATAAATACCAAAAATTATGTTTAAAACCAAAGGCATTTTCAGGATTTTCAGCATGTATTCTGAGCCCTCGGCAACTCTACAAGCAGTACGCCGAAATACATGTAACAATGCGTTATACTAGGCAAAATATTCGCCTAGGGGGCCCAGGATGTTTAAATGAGTTTAGCATCCACCCCCTCTACTCGGTAAAACTGGCGCATCCTAATGCTACATCGAAATTCACCACAGCTGATGACACTACAGCATAACTCAACACATCTGCGCAAACCCACTCATTAAAAAGGATGGACGAGGAGAAAGCAGACACAATTCGTTCTAAGCAACTCGAGCTACACACTGCGCCGACACCTTTCGCACATTCAATTCGTCACACCCTCATGGCTGAGCCACATTTGTTTTATATTAAATTCGCATATACACTGCCTACTGCCTTCGCTACTCTACCGCGATTCTAGATTGTGATCTCGATAAGTGGAAACTCGATCTTCGGCATTGGTTTCTCTCCGCCCCGCCTATGGACCGGTTTTTTTTTTACAAATAAATCTCCTAACATTTATATCATTTAAATTATAACTTTGTTAATTTATATCGTTAAAATAAAAACAAAATTTAATTTTATTTACAAGCGTTTGCTCTACCTAAATTGTGTATCCTTTTAATCATGTGGTCCTTCGAGCCGGATGATGTGTGGAGTTGGTGTGTGTGCGATGAGTATTAGTGTAGAGGTGTGGAGTATGATGTGGATGGTGTAACCGTGTTGAGTATGGTGTGTACGTTATTATATTAAGGGGGGTCAGGTGCTCATTTAGGAAAGGTATTCCCAGACTCTTGGAAAGTACAACGTTTGTTCTGCTCCCAAAACCAAAGAAACCACCTGAAGAACCTTCACCGTACCGACCTCTGTGTATGCTCGACACAAGGGGTAAAGTGTACGAAAGTATAATACGAAACCGCTTGGAGTTAGCAATCAAGAAAGCCGGAGGATTATCAGAGAGACAATACGGCTTTATAAAGAAGAGATCCACTATTGACGCACTACGAGAAGTCGTCGATACTGCGAGATGTGCAGTAAGTGGCAAAAGATGGAAAGGTGGCACAAAAAAGTACTGCGCGCTGATTGCACTGGATGTCAAGAATGCGTTCAACTCAGCAAAATGGGCACACATAATCAAATCCCTGGATGAAATACGCGGAGGAAAAAACAGAAGTTTTACTCATAAGTACTAGGAAGATAGAAGAACGAATAGAGCTCACTGTAGGGGAGTGCGAGTTTACCTCGCAGCCGCAACTGAAGTATCTGGGAGTAATATTGGATTCCAAATTAAAATTTAAAGAGCACCTTGAGTATTCTTCCGTGAAGGCAAACAAAATCTATAATGCCCTATCGAGAATGATGACCAATAGAGGCTGTGTGCATTCCAGCCAGCGATTCTTAATAGCGAAAGCAATGCTTTCCGTAATACTGTATGCGGCACCAGTTTGGATACAGGCAATGGATACAAAAGCGTATGCTAAACAAATAATTGCAGTGCATAGGCTTTCTGCAATTCGAGTAATAAGTGCTTTCCGGACTATATCAACTGACGCTGCTGAAGTATTAGCCAATATACCGCCCGTTGACATCCAGGGAGATGAACTCGAGCGTTTATATCATATACCAGCGCCTAAAACAGTATCGGCAAAGACAGAGAAGAGGAACAATAGCATAAAAATGTGGCAGGAGCGGTGGAATTCCTAACCCAAAGGGTCGTTGGACCCACCGACTTATACCGGACATCCATTCGTGGATAGACAGACGACATGGGGACCTAGACTTCAGAAGCTACCTTTTCAGATTCCACAATGACATTAGTCCGAACTGTCCGACGTGCACAGAGCATATAGAAGACTCTGAACATGTACTATTTTATTGCCCTAGATTTTCAAATACAAGGGAAAAACTAAAAACCACACTAGGTGGTAGTTTTACAGTCGATAATTTAACGACACTCATGTGTAAGTCGACCGATAAATGGAAAGCTGTCAGCGAAGCGTCAGCATCCATAATAACAAAACTGAGACTTTTTGAACAAATTAGGCGTCCGTCAGTCCGCACGACAGAGGAAACTTAAATGTCTTGTCCCTCCCACGAAGTAATACTTAGCCGGTCGTTCCATGGGAGAGTCTTGAGCTGGGAGTAGGTTAGGTTTAGCGAATTAAAGTTCCGCACTCCGGCTTTCGAGGCTTCCCCCTACTATAAAAAAAAAAAAATCGAAAACTAAAGTGTGTAAAGAGTTTCTTGACAGTGTCAAAAATGTGTAAACTCATATTTAGTTGTTTAAAACTTTCCCTCTCGTTGTATTGTTTTTAGTTTTGTAAATGCTAATTTAAAATTTGTTTAATAATAGTTCTGCATTAAAAAAAAAATATTGAAAAAAATAACTAAAGGCGTTATTTTTGCATGCAAAGTCAAAAAATATGTTTTTTTTTTCAGTGTGGAAAGAGTTTCTTGACATACTGTATAATTTATTCAATTATTATCTAATTCACTTTATTAATATATTTCTTAAAATATTTGATTTTAGATATATAAAGTCACTTGACGCAACAAGTGCCAAAATGATTTGCACAACATTTTTTTGTTTGAATTATTCAATTAATTCAAATATTATGACAGAAAATAATAAAAAAGAAAAAAAAAAAAAAAAACACATGCGGGAGCTGTAGCACATGAAAAATTTCATTAGCTCTGCTGTGCTACCGCTCCCAATTTTTTGCTACCGCGACGCCAGAGCACAGCGCAGAATTTAATTTTTTGCTCCTGCTCCAGCTATAGTTTTTTACCTAACAAAACTCGGAGCGGAGTAGAGCACTTCTTTTACATTGTTATGCTAAGGCTATGCTGTGGCTCCCGACAAAGTGAGAGCGGTGGCAAGAGTAAAATGAAATGCTACGGGAGTAGCGTAGTTTTTCAAACGCTGAAAAAAATTAAATAAAAATAAATATAAATATTAAAAATTCAAAAAGTAAAACATAAATCGGGCGCGCTCTAACCATAAAAATACCAAAAATTAACAAATAAATCGGGCGCGATATAATTAGAAACGTGCAGTACTAATACATACATACTTGCTCTACAAAGGAGGAAACGGGAGCAAGAGGACACTGAACAAAGGAGGCAATTAGGTAAGGAACTTTAAACACAGGAGGAAATAGGAGTAAAGGAACACTAAACACAGGAGGAAACCGAAATGTAAGCAGAGGATAATATCCGCAAAATTAAAAATATATGTATTTACTTTTTTCTCCCCAAACTCCCTTGAGGAGCGACAAAGTAAGTCGTTTCCATTTTTTATGAACATATGTAAACACTATATGTATGATATCATACGGTCTTATCAAATATAAAACCAGTATAATCCGTTTGATCGATTTCTAAACGGGAACCAAATACAGTTGAAAAAATATATAAGCCATATATTTTTATAAATACAAAAGGAAATCATTTACTGCCTTCAACAGAAAACCAACAAATTATATTTAAGTATTTGCTTGCAAATCTTTCCAGCAATACTCCTTTTGTTTCTGCAAACAGTAAGCAGGATTGCATAAAATAGGTAATCAAAAGGCATAAAAAGCAAAATTTGCAATGCGAGAATAAATACAAACATACATATTTACATATGCACTTACCCAAATCGTACTGTTTAACACATACAACCAAACATTCAAATTAATATTAATACGTTGAAGCATATACTTGCTAATCCGCAAGTTCAGAGGCTAATGACCTGCACATTGTTAATTTTCTTTTCTCGCTCTATTCTGATCGCGCAAATGTAAGTCCATACAAGTATATAGTATACTATACATACTGTATACATACATATATTCGATAGTCTTTTTGCCTGCGCTACATACCCTGATTTAGGGAGTATATCCCAAATATTAAAACAATAATAAATATTAAAGTATTAGAAGCTGTGATAGTAGCTTAATGATCAACAATATGCGGTGTGGAATTTGAACAAAAAACAGAAAAAAAAATTAATAAATAAAAAAATTATAGTAACGATAAATATATTAGTACATACTTATATACTATACATACTCTAAGCCCTTATAGGCAAATATTACTTCAACAATACCTCCTTGTTCTCTGTATTACAAAAACAAACGGTATTGTATATCAACCAATTTAGCATATCATATGCACATAAATATGCATATAGCGTGTTCATATATGTACACTATTTATTGACTTCCTATACCTCCTTTACGAGTGCTTATATACAAGGAGACACGGATAAATCCGTAATAGAAAATATATAAAAGTAAATGTAAAATCGCAACTAAATACAATAGTGCGGTTAACAAAAACGATTAACGCCTATTTTAGTAAATTTACGGGAATAACAACTATTATTTACTTAAAAGAGTTGTCGGTTTTCGGCATTTATCAGATATATCTCATCAAATTCTAATTTTAAATTTTTATTTATTCTAAATGAGCACAGATTCAAAAGAATCAATAATCAGGTCAATTTTTTACAATTCCAAAAACGGCTGACGACGATAAACAAAGCACACCTGCAGAAGCTACACGCTCAACGCACGGCATAAAACAAAAGAGATCAAAAGATCTTCTCTTCTTCTTCTTTACTGGCGTAGGCACCGCTTACGCGATTATAGCCGAGTCAACAACAGCGCGCCAGTCGTTTCTTCTCTTCGCTACTTGGCGCCAATTGGATATTCCAAGCGAAGCCAGGTCCTTCTCCACTTGGTCCTTCCAACAGAGTGGAGGTCTTCCTCTTCCTCTGCTTCCCGCGGCGGGTACTGCGTCGAATACTTTCATCCATCCGGACAACATGACCTAGCCAGCGTAGCTGCTGTCTTTTAATTCGCTAAACTATGTCAATGTCGTCGTATATCTCGTACAGCTCATCGTTCCATCGAATGCGATATTCCCCGTGGCCAACGCGCAAAGGACCATAAATCTTTCGCAGAACTTTTCTCTCGAAAACTCTTAAGGTCGACTCATCGGTTGTTGTCATCGTCCAAGCCTCTGCACCGTATAGCAGGACGGGAATTATGAGCGACTTATAGAGTTTGGCTTTTGTTCGTCGAGAGAGGACTTTACTTTTCAATTGCCTACTCAGTCCAAAGTAGCACCTGTTGGCAAGAGTAATCCTGCGTTGGATTTCAAGGCTGACATTGTTGGTGGTGTTTACGCTGGTTCCAAGATAGACGAAATTATCTACATCTTCAAAGTTATGACTGTCAACAGTGACGTGAGTGCCAAGTCGCGAGTGTGACGACTGTTGGTTTGATGACAGGAGATATTTCGTCTTGCCCTCGTTCACCGCCAGACCCATTTCTTTTGCTTCCTTATCCAGTCTGGAGAAAGCAGAACTAACGGCGCGGGTGTTGAGGCCGATGATATCAATATCATATAATATCGAAATTTATCACTGAAAGTGATAGCTTTATAAAATATTGCATACGAAGCTTCGGCGACAGTGTGATAACTGCCGCGATCAGTACGAGTTAACAAGGAGAGTCAAGAACTTTTCAATACGCTGTAAACCTTCTTCAATCGTACGACTGGGTATAATGACGTCATCTAGATACGCCAAAACCATTTTAGCCACGAACGTGTACATAACAGTTTGAAACACGGCCGGAGCATTGACCAGCCCAAAAGGCATTCTGTTAAACTCGTACTGCCCGAGCTTAATTTGATAATAACCCATTCTTAAATTTAGCGTTGTAAAATATTTATTACCTGCGAGCTGTGCAAAGTGTTCCTCCATAACTGGCATTGGGTATGACATTTTGGTTGTAATTTTATTTAGGCAGCTATAATCTACGCAAAGACGATGCTCACCGTTTTGTTTTTCAACCAAGACGACTGGTGACGCGTACGGAGATTCGGATGGTCGTATAATTTCGTTTTCGAGTAATTCTTTAATGATATCGGCGACGATTGGTCTTTTTTGAAAAGGGATACGATACGGCTTCATATTTACGGGTGTTTGCGAGTTCAGTTCAATTTCCATTTTCTTTAGTTTACAACGACTAAGATCAGAAACTTTCTCTGAGAACACATCACGGTACGACGAAAATATTTGCTTGAATTAATTAAATAATATTTATCGATTGTTGTGTCGGCACTTTTGCTTAAAGCATTTTCGACACGACAACCACCGTTCTCAATCACAAGTCGACTACCGTTTCTACATAAACAGTCAGTTCCAAGCAAGATATTTTCGTCTAATAAATTGACCTTCACGATTAAAATGTCACTTTCAAACTTCTCATTGTCGTTTTTGACGATTGCGTTTATTTTTGCATCGCATACGTATTTACCTCCACCGAATCCGTTCAGTGTGATATAGCATGTACTGATACTACCGAGTTTTATCGCAAAACTTTCTTTGACGAGAGTACGACTGCTTCCCGGATCCACGAAAGCATTTGTACTTACACCACTGACTTTAATTTGCTTTAAACTGCCGTCAGAGATTTCGTTTTTCACTGGATCGATTGCCCTTACAGGGTTTGATTTTTCGGGACACTTTTCGGTTGTATGGTTAGTGCGTTGACATTTTCCACAACGAATTTTTTTCTGTGGCTCCGGGCACTTAATGGAATAATGATGCCCCGTTTTAGAACAGTTGTAACACTTTATATTCTCACTCGATTTAGAAATTGTGTTACGCGTACCGAACGTAGGATTTATGGATTGTATTGGCTTTGGTTTAGAATGCGTGTTTATTTTCCCGTCGTTATAAATTGAATAGTTATTTATATCACACAACAAATCAATACACTGTGTATAACTGTTCGAAATTTTTCTTTTCAAATCATTATCATTAATACCGTTGATGATGTGAACAACAATATCGTTTTCAAAAATACCTCATTTATTGCCGTAAACTACCATGCGATAATAAAATTCTTGAGGAGATTCGTTTTCCCCTCTTCTCATTTGCGACATTTTAATATAGGCATCGGCGACACGTTGGAAAATCTTCAAAAAATCGGTTTGAAAACGCGGACCAGGTCGTGTATACAACAGGCAAGGAATCGACCCACTGCTTGGCTGGTGCTTGCATTTTCTGTTGCACAGAAAAAAGTAGAAAATTGTCATCGATACTGTATGCATTACGTAGCATTTCGACGCGTTGAATAAACCGTGTAGCATTTAATGACATCTTTGAAATTGGATTAAACGATGGCAATAGATCAATTACATATTTCGCACACATTAAACATTGGACGCGGTTGCCGATTTTGCTGGTGGTGGACTGGCGCATACGGTGGATCCGATATTACGGGACAAGTTGGATAAACAAGAACATACGTGTATCTAGGGGTACGCTCAGGTATTGAATAAGCTACTTGTGCATACGTTCGCGTGACCGGTAGCTGCAGCGAGGATACCGGTATTTGCGTTTGTGAGGTCGGTGCCTGCAGCAGAGGTACAGGGAATTGCATTTGCGTGGTTGGTACCTGCAATGGGGGTACTACTGATTGTACGGTGTGTACGTTCGAGGATGTGAGAAGTGTATTTGTATCCAGTGGTGACGAAATACGTTGTGGTGCAAAGTTTGAAGATGTTGCAGCAACATTTTGCCGCAGTTCTATTTCCCGAATTGTCTTTTCTAACTCAGCAACTTGTTCTAACAATATCGAACTAGCACTTTCGCAATGCTCCTCGTTATGTTTATACCTCTCTAGACGATTTATGAGCGTATTTTTATTACCACTACAGGCGAGTCCTGCATCTCTATACATTTGCCTTAGATCAACGACGTTTTTATTGCGCAAATTTTTCATTATCACGTTTTGTTTTGCTACCGATGTTCAATGAGTTGAAGTTTCACGATATCAGCGAGCAAAGTACGCTTGCGCGCTGAATAATAAACGGGCGTAGCAAAACAAACACACAATTAATTTTCGTTGTATTCGTTTATATTGTGACTACGGCACAACACATTCTAATGATATAGGCGAATCAATGGAACTCGTAGAACATTAAAAACATTATGCGAGCGTATGGCTGTGTGAAACGTAAGTGAGAAAATTTTGCATTGTTCTCCGTGTTGTTGTATAAGCGACGATTTACGAATATGTGGCGACAATTTGATAAACGATCGTTGTATTCTTTTTCGTCAACGATATGTTTGCATGCGTGAGTGGAATAACCACACTTCAATTTTTAGCGAGTGTTGTTCAGCTTATTCTGCTGAATGAGGAGTGACGAAACGAAAGAAAATGAGAGATAACGAACTCTCTCTGAACTTGTGAGAAGCAACGAGACAATTTTAAATTAACGGCAAATAATTTCACAACGAATGTTCAGCGGAGCCCCGATTTCCAAGAACTCTGCCAGCGGAGTCTCAACCTTGGAATTTTGTACGCGGTTTTAATCTCACTTCTGAGGCTGTCAGGAGACCTCTTTTTAGTTTTAGTACCGTTTTTATTCTTTTCTTGTTTGTCACATATGTTTCAATATTACAAAAATTCTGAGTTATAACAATGT
>CM050322.1:42089612-42144726 GCA_027475135.1 Bactrocera correcta | reverse complement strand
CTATCGACTGAAAAAGAAAAGGTCTATCCAGAAAACATTAATGTAACGGAAATAAGCGCTTCAGTCAATCTTCAAAGTTTGCTGGACCACACAACAAATCGAATTTTTGAAACTTTTTCAACAGAAACATTGGAGTCACTGTCGCCGTGCAACTACACTCTTACAAGCAAGTGGGGCTGCGATGGGTCCTCTGGGCATGCAGAATACAAACAAAATTTACCCAAAGATGTGAATGATGGCAGTATGTACTTACTCTCTATGGTCCCATTAATGCTGCAATCAGATAACAATATTGAGTATTGGCGTAATTCCAGACCTTCTTCAACTAGATTTTGTCGACCAATTTCATTTGAATTTGCAAGGGAAACAAAAGGGAAAGTAATGGAAGTTAACAAAAAAATGAAGTCAGATATTGTTGCATTGAATAGTACAAAAGTTGTTGTAAAGGGCAAGGAAATTAATGTATTACACAAGCACCTTTTTACAATGCTGTATGGTAAAACCGCTCAGATAGTGACACATACTACTGCAGCAGCAGTATGCTACATTTGTGGAGCGAAACCTACTGAAATGAACAACTTAGAGTTAGTTTCCATGAAAACAATTAAACCTGAGGCATGTGAATTGGGAATTTCATCTTTACATGCTAGAATCAAGTTTATGAAATGCATTCTCCATATAGTTCATAATTTACCATTTCATAAATGGTAGAAGAACTTATTGATCGATTCAGGATAATTCTTGAAATAATTACATGTGGCGAAAAAATTTATAGTGACAAATTTAAATTATATACGTCGGACACTGCGAAACTGTTCGTACAAAATTATAGTTGGTTTTATATGCCTGTTACTGTGCACAAAGTACTAATGCATGGTAAGGATATAATGGATGCTGCCGTATTACCAATAGGAATGTTTTCAGGAAGTATCGATTGATGTTTTCGAGAAAGTGTGATCGAATTTCCACAAATACTGATGTCTTCAACAGACTTCTTATAACTTCGGATCCTTACATAAGTAGCTTAAGGCGTCATTCAAACAAAATTTCCTAAGAACTAGATCCCATTGTTAAAGATATGGTGCTTGCATAATATTACAAATAAAAACTAACACAATTTTTCGCCTGTTACATATTCAATTAAAACATTGTATTGGATTTTTATCAAGGTAAAGGTATAAATAACCTCACTTTGCGTTTAAGATTAAGTTTTTTTCATCAGGAGAACTCAATTAAGAAGTGTCCCGAATTTCAAGTCCCTAGGTCCAAAAAAAAAAAAAAATTTTGGCAATTGCAGTTATATGTTTCTGCCTTCCTTCCTTCTATTTTTTTCCAGGAAATGTATGGAGCGGTACCACTGTGCGGTCTGTCCGCTCGTCAATCTTCTTCTTTCGACCACTTCCACATTTTGCTTACAATCTGTCTTCATTTTCGGCTCGATTTAAAACATTATAAATTGTTTTTTGCGATACACGAAACATCTCCACTAACTCAGCTACAGATTTTCCAATTTGGTGATTATAATAAATCAATTGGGTAACGTCAAAAGCCAATCTACCTCCAGGCATGTTAAATAATTTTAAAATTAGCTTTTTGACACGTGTGCAGAAAGATTTCGCAATAAAATGGAAAGGAATGCAAACATAGCGCATAGTGCAGAAGCATAGATAACAGTAAAGTGCCGTTTTTTCTTCAAATAGAACAAAACATAATCGAGAACTGATATGATGATACAGTGTGATACATACGTGTGAAGTAGACGTGTTTTTACTGTGTTCCCGAAATTTCTTGATAAATTTCTGGTTTTTTTATATTGAATGAAGTGGGTTATTGTGTGGGACGTTCCAGGAGGATTAACCACCTAAGTGGACACCAGACCTACGGGATTGGATAAGTACACTTTGATTTATAATTAAATATACTCAATAGCACATACCTTTTGTTTTCTCCAATTTGCAAAATTGTTTTGGTTTTTTTCCCTTATAACAAACGTGAAGTTAATTGTATTTTCCTTTTTCTGCTGTTGTTATTTTGATTCGTCAGCTGTTCCCCTCCTTGTGTTTTCGTTTTCCTTTTGGTTTGTGCATTGCCAACCATCGAAAACACAAGTATCAGCTGTTTTCTTTCAGTGCTGGCATTGCCAACCATTTTGTTTTTAAGTTTAGCATAAAAGCTAGTGACTGAACATACACAGCGACAGTTGTTCCCAGACTATCTTTTTTTTCGGAGGTTAGGCCTCTGAAAATTGTATTGGGCGAACACCGGAGGATTTCAAAAATAATGAGAACGCCGCCTAATGGAAAAAATGAGGAGTCCGCCGCTGCTTCACCAAATAAGGAATGTGATGCTGCTGATCATGTAAGCAAAAGCGATAAGCCCGTGGAATCGCAAAACAGAGAAACGGCTAGCATTTTTAACAAACTAGGGAAAAAAATTAAAGAATTGGAAAGCATGATGGCCGGCCAAAGGCATATTAACCAGGCGATGCGCGCACTTTTGAACAACATTGCGACATTACACGCCAAAGCTGAAAGGGTGGAAATCCCATCGAGAGGAGTGATAATAGGAAACTCATCTCAAGCCCCTATTGGTAGAGATGATAATACCCCAAAAAGAATGAGAGAGTCATCAGGCATTTTACCACCCACAAAAAAGTCAAAAAATATAACGGAAAATGCGCATCTATCGTATAGTGGATCAGCAAAAACAACCCAAAATGATACCACGACTCTTCAAAACGGAAATGAAGGATGGGTAGACGTGGTTAAAAAGAGGAAACAGGTGGAAAAGAAAATTAAAACAAAACCGGATGCCATCATTATTACGAAGAAGGAAGGGGCGTCGTATGCAGATATTCTGCGAAAAATAAAAAGTGACGGTGGGCTCGAGAAGCTGGGTTCGAACGTAACCTATATTCGAAAAACTCTCAAAGGAGACTTGCTTTTAGAATTGAAAAATGGAGTAGACACAAAAGCAGAATCCTTCCAAAGCGCCTTGGAGGGAGTGGTTGGAGAAATGGCTATGATACAGCACAAAACTCACAACGTCACGATTTTATGCAAAGATCTGGACGAAATAACAACTCCCGAAGAAATCTGCGCAGCATTGAAAAGGGAGTGTGGAATCCAAAATCTGGAGATAACAAGTGTCAAAAGTCTGCGAAAAACGCGTAGTGTCACACAAATAGCACTTTTATGCATGCGCGCTCAAGATGCTAAGGCTGCACTCAAACTGGGGAAAATAAAGATCGGGTGGTCGATCTGTAGCCTTCGAGAATACTCGCCTATTTCCAGGTGTTATAAGTGTTTCCATCTGGGTCACATGGCTCGTAAATTCTGTAATTTGACAGACAGATCTTCCCTATGCTCACATTGTGGAACCGCAGGACATTTAGCAAAGTCGTGTACAAACGATCCGAGCTGCATGCTCTGCAAAGGGGAGCACTCTGTATTGAGCACGACATGCCCAAAGTACCTCGAGTCTCTGAAGTCTCTAAGTAAATGAAGGTACTGCAGTTGAATCTAGTGGAATTCGAAGACTTCCTCTTAAGGCTGTCTTTAGAAACTAGAGGCAAAACACCTATTATAATAGCGGGTGATTTTAATGCTTGGTCAACTGCATGGGGCAGCATATGTACAAACCACCGTGGGCGGCTAATTCATGAATATCTGAGTCAAACTCACTTAACAATAATGAACACCGGAACTCGAAACACTTACCAAAAAGGCAATAAAGGATCCACAATTGACATTATGTTTGCAAACGATTCGCTGAGCAGGCATACTAAGTGGGCAGTGTCCGACATATACACAAACAGTGATCACATGGCAATTATAGCACAAATTTCGTACTCCCGAGAGCAGGAGCTTCTTGGCAGAAACCCCTCCCGAAAGCGAAGTTGGAAACAACAAGAGTTCGACCCAGGCCTGTTTGACCTAGTTTGGAGTACATCAAAGGCATCTGGTGACAGCGCCGCCCAGTTCGAAAAAAAAACTGGTGGCAGCATGCGATGCAACAATGCGTAGAACGTCACATCACAACAAGCGGCGGCCTGTATATTGGTGGAATGAGGAAATTTCCATGCTGAGAAAGCTTTGTCACTCAGCTAGACGACGTCTACAGCGTAACTGGGGCGCAACGAACGAAAATCGCCTTAGGGAGGAATTTAAAAGCCACAAGAGGCTCCTGAAGTCGGCAATTACACGATATGTATGTCCAGATTTAAAAACAAGCAGCAGCAACCTAAAGATGCCTCTTTTATGGGAATGGTCTCTTCCCGAAACACGACCGAATTTCATATGCAAAACGACGAAACGAAGATGTAGAGTCACCCCTTTAGTCACGGAAGACGAACTATTGGCAATAGCAAGGAAAATCAAAAACACCAAAGCGCCTGGATTGGATGGCATACCAAACAGAGCTCTGAAGGAAGCCATAAGCTTAAAACCCCGTGTTTTCGCTAAAATGTACAACGCTTGTTTAAAGGAAAAGGTATTCCCAGACTCTTGGAAAGTACAACGTTTGTTCTGCTCCCAAAACCAAAGAAACCACCTGAAGAACCTTCATCGTACCGACCTCTGTGTATGCTCGACACAATGGGTAAAGTGTACGAAAGTATAATACGAAACCGCTTGGAGTTAGCAATCAAGAAAGCCGGAGGATTATCAGAGAGACAATACGGCTTTATAAAGAAGAGATCCACTATTGACGCACTACGAGAAGTCGTCGATACTGCGAGATGTGCAGTAAGTGGCAAAAGATGGAAAGGTAGCACAAAAAAGTTCTGCGCCCTGATTGCCCTGGATGTCAAGAATGCGTTCAACTCAGCAAAATGGGCACACATAATTAAAGCCCTGGATGAAATACGGGCCCCTGAATACCTCATAAACATAATAACGAGGTATTTTAAAAACAGGAGGCTGATTTTTGAGACGGACGAAGGCACCAAGAGCTACTCTGTCTCGAGTGGTGTACCCCAAGGCTCAGTGTTAGGCCCACTATTATGGAATCTTATGTACGATGGGGTGCTAAAAAGACAGCAACCAACAGATATTAAACTAGTAGCTTATCTCATGGTGGTAGCAGTAGCCAAACAATTTGCCGACCTGAGAAATAAATGTAATGAGTGCATAAAGGGTCTACGCCAATGGTTCTCTTCTGTGAGTCTGAAACTGGCGGAGGAAAAAACAGAAGTTTCACTCATAAGTACTAGGAAGATAGAAGAACGAATAGAGCTCACTATAGGGGAGTGCGAGATTACCTCGCAGCCGCAACTGAAGTATCTGGGAGTAATATTGGATTCCAAATTAAAATTTAAAGAACACCTTGAGTATTCTTCCGTGAAGGCAAACAAAATCTATAATGCCCTATCGAGAATGATGACCCATAGAGGCTGTGTGCATTCCAGCCAGCGATTCTTAATAGCGAAAGCAATGAGTTCCGTAATACTGTATGCGGCACCAGTTTGGATACAGGCAATGGATACAAAAACGTATGCTAAACAAATAATTGCAGTGCATAGGCTTTCTGCAATTCGATTAATAAGTGCTTTCCGGACTATATCAACCGACGCTGCTGAAGTATTAGCCAGCATACCGCCCATTGACATCCAGGGAGATGAACTCGAGCGTTTATATCATCTACCAGCGCCTAAAACAGTAACGGCAAAGACAGAGGAGAGGAACAATAGCATAAAAATGTGGCAGGAGTGGTGGAATTCCTAACCCAAAGGGTCGTTGGACCCACCGACTTATACCGGACATCCATTTGTGGATAGACAGACGACATGGGGACCTAGACTTTCATCTGACCCAAACACTTAGTGGACATGGGTGCTTCAGAAGCTACCTTTTCAGATTCCACAATGACATTAGTCCGAACTGTCCGACGTGTACAGAGCATATAGAAGACTCTGAACATGTACTATTTTATTGCCCTAGATTTTCAAATACAAGGGAAAAACTAAAAAACACACTAGGTGGTAGTTTTACAGTCGATAATATAACAACACTCATGTGTCAGTCGACCGATAAATGGAAAGCTGTCAGCGAAGCGTCAGCATCCGTAATAACAAAACTGAGACTTTTTGAACAAATTAGGCGTACGTCAGTCCGCTCGATAGAGGAAACTTAAATGTCTTGTCCCTCCCACGAAGTAATACTTAGCCGGTGGTTCCGTAGGAGAGTCTTGAGCTGGGAGTAGGTTAGGTTTAGCGGATTAAAGTTCCGCACTCCAGCTTTCGATGCTTCCCCTACTATAAAAAAAAAAAAAAAAAACGAAAACTAAAGTGTGTAAAGAGTTTCTTGACAGTGTCAAAAATGTGTAAACTCATATTTAGTTGTTTAAAACTTTCCCTCTCGTTGTATTGTTTTTATTTTTGTGCATGCTAATTTAAAATTTGTTTAATAATAGTTCTGCATTAAAAAAAAATATTGAAAAAAAAATAACTAAAGGCGTTATTTTTGCACGCAAAGTCAAAAAATATGTTTTTTTTTAGTGTGGAAAGAGTTTTTTAACATACTGCATAATTTATTCAATTATTATCTAATTCACTTTATTAATATATTTCTTAAAATATTTGATTTTAGATATATGAAGTCACTTGACACAACAAGTGCCAAAATGATTTGCATAACATTTTTTTCTTTTAATTATTCAATTAATTCAAATATTATGACAGAAAATAATAAAAAAGAAAAAAAAAACAAACACATGCACATGAAAATTTTCATTAGCTCTGCTGTGCTACCGCTCCCAATTTTTTGCTACCGCGACGCCAGAGCACAGCGCAGAATTTAATTTTTTGCTCCTGCTCCAGATATAGTTTTTTACCTAACAAAACTCGGAGCAGAGTAGAGCACTTCTTTTACATTGTTATGCTAAGGCTATGCTGTGGCTCCCGACAAAGTGAGAGCGGTGGCAAGAGTAAAGTGAAATGCTACGGGAGTAGCGTAGTTTTTCAAACGCTGAAAAAAATTAAATAATAATAAATATAAATATTAAAAATTCAAAAAGTAAAACATAAATCAGGCGCGCTCTAACCACAAAAATACCAAAAATTAACAAATAAATCGGGCGCGATGTAATTAGAAACGTGCAGTACTAATACATACATACTTACTCTACAAAGGAGGAAACGGGAGCAAGAGGACACTAAACAAAGGAGGCAATTAGGAAAGGAACTTTAAACACAGGAGGAAATAGGAGTAAAGGAACACTAAACACAGGAGGAAACCGAAACGAAAGCAGAGGATAATATCCCCAAAATTAAAAATATATGTATTTACTTTTTTCTCCCCAAACTCCCTTGAGGAGCGACAAAGTAAGTCGTTTCCATTTTTTATGAACATATGTAAATACCATATGTATGATATCATACGGTCTTATCAAATATAAAACCAGTATAATCCGTTTGATCGATTTCTAAACGGGAACCAAATACAGTTGAAAAAATATATAATCCATATATTTTTATAAATACAAAAGGAAATCATTTACTGCCTTCAACAGAAAACCAACAAATTATATTTAAGTATTTGCTTGCAAATTTTTCCCTAGCAATACTCCTTTTGTTTCTTCAAACAGTAAGCAGGATTGCATAAAATAGGTAAGCAAAAGGCATAAAAAGAAAAATTTGAAAATGCGAGAATAAATACAAACATACATATTTACATATGCACTTACCCAAATCGTACTGATTAACACATACAAACAAACATTCGGATTAATATTAATATGTTGAAGCATATACTTGCTAATCTCCCAAGGGGGTTCCTTTTTTTTTTTCTCTTCTATTCTGATCGCGCAAATGTAAGTCCATACAAGTATATAGTATACTATACATACTGTATACATACGTATATTCGATAGTTTTTTGCCTGCGCTACATACCCTGATTTAGGGAGTATATCCCAAACATTAAAACAATAATAAATATTAAATTATTAGAAGCTGAGATAATAGCTTAATGATCAACAATATGCGGTGTGGAATTTGAACAAAAAAACAGAAAAAAAATTAAAAAAATAATAAAATTTTAGTAACGATAAATATATTAGTACATACTTATATACTATACATACTCTAAGCCCTTATAGGCAAATATTACTTCAACAATACCTCCTTGTTCTCTGTATTACAAAAACAAACGGTATTGTATATCAACCAATTTAGCATATCATATGCACATAAATATGCATATAGCGTGCTCATATTTTTAAACAAAGGTTATTGACTTCCTATACCTCCTTTACGAGTGCTTATATACAAGGAGACACTGATAAATCCGTAATAGAAAATATATAAAAGTAAATGTAAAATCGCAACTAAATACAATAGTACGGTTAACAAAAACGATTAAAGCGTATTTTAGTAAATTTACGGGAATAACAACTCTTATTTACTTAAAAGAGTTGTCGGTTTCATCATTTATCAGATATATCTCATCAAATTCTAATTTTAAATTTTTATTTATTCTAAATGAGCACAGATTCAAAAGAATCAATAATCAGGTCAATTTCTTACAATTCCAAAAACGGCTGACGACGATAAACAAAGCACACCTGCAGAAGCTACACGCTCAACGCACGGCACAAAACAAAAGAGATCAAAAGATCATATAATATCGAAATTTATCACTGAAAGTGATAGCTTTATAAAATATTGCATACGAAGCTTCGGCGACAGTGTGATAACTGCAGCGATCAGTACGAGTTAACAAAGGGAATGATAACTGAACAAATAAGTTTAGTAAGGCCAAGTAGAGCTACTGCTCCCCCTCCCAGAGTAGTTACAGCACCAAAAGAAGACCTAGATAAAGGCATTTGTTTAAAAGTACCAGCTTGTGATACTGAAGTTTTTAATGGATGTTACCGAAGGCCGTCCATCCGGGACATGTTCACTGCCGTTTATATAAACCATCCTAAACTTTCACAAGCACAAAAGCTATACCATCTCAGGTATAAAACAAAAGGGGAAGTGGGCAGTATCGCCAAGCAATTCGCTTTAAATGACGAAAATTTTAAACGGGCTTGGGAAGCACTTGTAAAAAGCTACGAAAATGAAAGGATTATGATAGAAAACCCAAGAAAAGCGTTATTGCATTTGTCAAAGATTCAACAAGAAACTAGCCCAGAATTTCAAAATATTTACTCGGCAGTGACCAAATGTTTATCAGTGTTAAAAACACAAAATATCCCCACAGAATCGTGGGACGCTATGACAGTAACCATTTGCGCAGAAACACTACCTGATGCTGCGTTACTACGATGGGAACAATCTCTAGTGGAAGGAAATATAATGCCCACCTGGCAACAGATGAAAACACTCCTCACTGCTCAATACGGGATAGCTGAGCGAATGGACAAAAAAAGTATAAAGCCAAAAATTCATCAAAATTACTCAAGTAAAAACTTGTTCAAACCCCAAGCTAGTAATAACATACAATATAATAGGCACGTTAACAAAAGTTACACTATCGGGTCAAATCAAAGTAGTCTCATCTCTGGGATAGATTCAGCACTCAACGCACTCGCACTCATTGGCCAATCAACAGACAATTGGGGTTGTCTGGTAGTTTATTCCACCATTAAGCAACTCTCAAGCCGCACTCACGAACTGTGGGAATCCTCAGTTAGCAATCAAGGGACATATCCAACCTACACACAACTCAAGGACTTTGTCAGTCTGCGGGCTCGCAATCTCGAGAACGCAGAGTCAACTCGTCAGCAATCAACTGCCAGCGCTACAAGCTCCTCAAGCAATCAACAAAAATCAAAAAACGCACTTCACGCCACCGCACGCTAAACTGCCACTCAGCCAGCTCAGCAAAACTCGTTTTATCAATGTTATTGCTGCTTTGGAGCGCACTTCATCACGTCATGCCAAAAGTTCCACACTCTGTCACCTCAAGATCGTCGTGAAGTAGTTATTCAACGACGCATCTGCAAGAACTGTATGGGTAGACCTTGCATCGTGCAAAAGTTCTGCGCGGTGCAAGACTTGCAATCGCAATCACCACTCAATGTTGCATGAAGCAGCTACAGCAACAAGTTTTCCAGCTAATACAATTCAAATCGAGTCACACAAATTCACAATAGGATGTTTGGGCAGCCTCGAAACACTCATGTCAATCCAATCACTCCATTTAATCATCGCTCAACTACTGCTAGCTACTGAAAAAGCACTAATCATCACGTCGATTCAGCAAATCAACGTTAGAATTCTGATCGACTCTGGGTCAGAAATTTCACTCGTCTCTGAACATCTCATCACGCAATCTTCAAACAAAAGACGCCACTCATCAGTTACCATCACGGGAATCCGCGGTAAGAATGTCATCACATCAAATCATACTCAAGTCAAGTCACTCTGACACAACTGCGCAAATCGTTGCTCAGATTTTACCAATTCTTACTGTCCGTTCACCATCATCACCCACGTCATCTGAACCGTGGACTAATCCACCCCATATCAAGCTTGCAGATCGGAGTTTCTTTCTGCCACAACCAGTGAACATCATCATCGGCGCTGATTTCTTCGGTCGAATTATTAAACCAAACATCATCAGGTACCCGTCAATCACTTCAATTGCTCAACTTTCAATTTCCGGCTGGCTCATCATTGGACCAGCAGCACTCACATCAACTCAGCAGCCTCGTCTCTCCCTCATCACCACTTTAAACATTAGACAAGAAGGCAATCTCGACGAGTTGCTCACTCGATTCTGGATTCATGAAGAAGTTCCAGAGCAATCGGTCAGTGAACTGACCCCAGAAGAAGAGCAATGTGAAAAACACATCAAAACGATACATCAACGAGACCAATCGGGGCGATACATCGCCCGACTGCCAATCATCTCAGAAAAATTGAATCAGGGAAATTCTTACAACTCAGCACATCGACGGCTACAGTAAATCAGCAAGAAACTCAACACCATTTGAGAATACAAGCAACTCTACACAGAACTCATGCAAGTCTACGAAGGAAAGGGACACATGACTGCCGTGTCAAACACTCCAACTTTACTCAATACTGACAACGACATTGAATCAGTTGATTTCACCACCGAGATGACCTTAGCACATCATACTTTGGTATCAGGAGGGTTGAGGGTCTCAAACGGTGAGTCAGCTGTTAAATGTCACCAGCGCACTCAATCAGTATACTACCTGCCACATCACGGAGTGTTACGTCCCGACAGTGTCAGCACGAAACTCAGAGTCGCCTTCGACGGCTCGTGTATCACCACATCAGGAAAATCACTAAACGATTTTCTGCACATCGGAGCAAAAATTCAACTTGATATCACCGACGTACATCTATACGTCCAACAACACCAATACATCGTCTCGACAGATATTGAAAAAATGTTCCGGCAAATCAACATACACCTAGACGACTGGGACTTGCAACGCATTCTGTGGTTCAATAATAATAAAGAGATTACGCCATATCATCTCACCGCAGTTACCTACGGCACGAGATCAGCCGTAATCCTTCAACAATTCATGGAGGACGAAGGAAAAAATTATCCACTCGCAGTACCTGCACTCAAGTACGGCAGATATGTCGACGATATTTTCGGCGGAGCTGATAACACTTCTGAGCTAAAAGCAATCGCCAAACAATTAAAACAAATCTGCACGGCGGGCAGTTTCCCGCTCGCCAAGTGGCAATCCAATAGCGAAGAAGTACTCAATTTCATTTCACCAACTGGAGCATGTGATGAACCGCACCAGCTTGGAGACTGCACAAGCAAACTGCTAGGATTGTACTGGCACGCAAAGTCGGACAATCTTTGATTCAACATGAAAAGCCACTCGGACAATCAAAACAAGTCCTCCAAACAAACACTCTTAACTGAGGCGGCTCAGATCTTCGATCCACTGGGATTTTATCACCGCTCACAATCAAGGCAAAGATGCTGCTGCAGGAATTGTGGTTGCAAAAAATCGGTTGGGATTACCAGGTCCCGTCGAAAGTATTGCAATCATGGCAATCACTGCAACTTGAACTTCAACAAATCGATACACTCAACATTCCACGCTGGATGGCCACGAATTGTGAATTCCACGGGTCTTGCGCCGCATCTCAGCTAGCAATGGCAGCAGCAATCTACGTCACTGTCCACTCAGCATCCGGAGAGACACTCACGACACTCCTTTGCGCAAAGACAGAAGTATCACCACTCAAACGACTCACTATCCCACGACTAGAGCTATCAGCAGCGCGGCTACTATCGAAATTAATAACTCACGTCAAAGCCACTCTTCAAGTTGACGCACAATCAACCACTCTCTGGACTGACTCATTAGTCACACTCACGTGGATTCGATCACATGCGTCACGTTGGAAGGACTACGTACGGAACCGAGTTGTCAATATCCAAAAACTCACCACAGATTGCAACTGGCGGTATGTTCCGGGTAAACAAAACACAGCTGACTGTGTATCTTACTCTCGCTCAGGTATCATCACACTCACTGTGGTGGACGGGACCACCGTGGCTCTGAAAGTCACGATGCAACTGGCCTCGGCAGCCAGACACTCAGGAAGACACCACTAGTCAAGAAGCTCGTCCAGGTCTCACTCTCGTCATGAAAACCACTCAGCCGATTAATCAATGGGAGTTGATCCACAGGTATTCAAATTTACGCACACTAATTCACGTCAATGCTACAATTTTCAGAAGTATTGACACACTCAAACAAATACCGGGGTCATCTCTTGCCGCACCACTCACCCCAACAGACATAGGGAGAGCAACAATCTACTGGGCAAAGTCAACTCAAACAGCGTATTTTTCACTCGAGTTGCATCAACTCAGGGCCAATCGTGCACTACCTGCAAATCATCCGTTTCACCGACTGACAGCATTTATCGACGAACACGGAGTCTTGCGAGTTGGTGGTCGACTCGCGAATTCCACACTCACGTACAATCAACAGCACCCAATCATTCTGCCAAGACACTCACATCATTAGTCATATACAACGCACTCCTCCGTACAATGCACGGTGGCACTGAATTAACGATGGCAGAAGTTCGAGAATCATACTGGATTGTCGGTGGAAGACCACCAATCAAAACACTCATACTACGCTATATGAAATGCGCTCGCCACAGGGATAAACGAGCACAGCAACTCATGGGCCAGTTGCCCACAATAAGGGTTCAACCATCAAGAGCATTTCTCCACACTGGTGTGGATAATGCTGGACCAATCACAATCAAATCATGGAGAGGCCGAGGCACCAAAGGCTGGATCTGTGTATTTGTTTGTATGAGCACATCAGCTGTGCACATTGAAGTTGCAACTGACTACACTTCTGACACATTCATTGCTGCGTACAGACGGTTTACCGCACGCAGAGGCATCTGCCACATTCTTTACTCAGACTGTGGCACAACATTTCTTGGCGCAGATGCCACACTCAAGGATCATCAAAAAGCACATCAATCGCTTCATTCCTACTGAATGACGGCACTCAGTAGCAATTCAATCCAGCTGCAGCACCGCACATGGGCGGCAAGTGGGAAGCAGCGGTAAAGTCAATCAAATTTCATCTCATTCGAGCACTTGGGGACACATCATACTCACTCGATGAAATTATGACTTTACTCACACAAATCGAAGCCATCCTCAACTCAAGGCCACTAGAACCACTCAGCGATGATCCTGAAGACCTCGCAGCATTCAAGCCCACTCTACAACCAATCAATATCGCGCGACTATGACGATGGCAGATGATATAGCATCAGCTTCAACAATTCTGGTCAACATCATACTTGCAACCTTAACTCGCTACGACGAAATGGTGGTACCCAAACATTAATTAGAAATTGGGTCACTAGTATTACTCGATGACGAGAGGTCAAAAGTCTAAAGGCTGTGTATAAAGTGAGGGCTGATTTACTAAAAGTGATCAGTCCTCGTGGTAATAAACGTCGGGTGCAACACCCAAAGCAGGAACTTCATTTTGGCAATATTATACAAGGTGATTTATTTAAACTAAGAGCGTTAATAGATCAGGGCTCTCAAAGATGCTTTATATTATCAAAGGTTCAAAATCGGCTAAAATTGCAAATAAAACATTCCAATTTTCAAATTTCGGGCATTTAAAATTCAACTAAAGTATGTCCAATCACCATAGTTTCTCCAAATGCGGATATACGAATAGATGCACAAGCCATCCTTATACCGCAACTTACAAATTTGCTTCTGTATAAATTGATAAGAATCCTAACCACTTTCGACCATTAAATAAAGATGTTCACACATTTCATATGTACAATCACTTTTAATTTATTGATTATTTAATACTAATAAAAAATATAAAGGTATGTTCGAAATACTAGTGTATAAAGTGGGTGGATATGACCGGACCGCTGAGCGATTATATGTATAAGATATTGATGTGGCGCGTAGAAACGAATATCTTGTCGACGAATGTTGAGCGCAGTGTCCATGTGTGGTTTGTGGTGTATCGATGATGCGATGTAGCGCTCAGGATTGCGGATGGCTCGAATTAACGCGCACAGGTTGTATAACCGTAGAGCAACGTGAGGTGTTATCGCGGCGCAGTGTATAAGCGAAAGTGTCTCAAAAAACGAATGCAAATATGCGGCTTGTATCGATCGAATGTGTCCGCAATCCTTTTTTCCAGCCTTTTTGTTATGTGCGTTGATTGATGTGGAGGTGTGTTGAATTGTGTTGAGTGGTATCAGCTGTGGTGAATTGCGCTGTACCATTAGAATGCGCCAGTTTTACCGGGTAGAAGGGGTGGATGCTTAACTCATTTAAACAGCTTCCAAGCTATGAAGTAAATAAAATACATTGGGAAAAATGCTCACATCTCAAATTAGCAGATCCCACCTGTCATACCCCATCACAAATCGACATATTATTAGGCAGTGACTTAATACCTCAAACAATTCTGGAAGATATAGAGAAAATCTCCAATAAATTGTTAGCCCAAAATACAATCTTTGGGTGGATTATAAGTGGTCAAGTCACTGAAGAATAAATTCTTCAACAACACAAGTGGAAGATATCACAAACGAATATTTAAATAATGAACTTAAGGGGGTATTCTACTCTAGAATTTTGAAAAATTCGATTTTTTTTCATATATTTAAAGTTTAGACCCTTAAGAACATATCCTCCAAAGGATTTTTAAAAATTAAAATTATTTTAAGAGCAAAAGTTACTTTAGTGACGCACTACCTAGCCCGGTTCGAATTGACTCACTTTTTTAAACGCGTTTTTCTCGAAATTACTTTTTTCCACACGGTACCGGCATTATCTCAAATTCTATACAATCGATTTACTTTAAATTTTGTGCGAACCTTCTTTATATAATCCTTTATCTTTCCTACCACCATCGTGTCAAAATTTTTGTTTTTAATATTTGAAAAAAAATTCAGGAATTTCAAAAAAAAACGTAAAAAATTATTTTTATTTTCAGGCAGTGGCCATTTTTAATTTTTCGTGTTCCCTAAGGTAGGGACTATAACAGCATCCTTACTGATGAAGAATTTCTTTCGATTTTTTTTCAGACCACCAGGAGAGTCAGGATCAATGTCACCAGGATGCGCCATTTTTAATTATTTTAATTTTTAACTAGGTGGACCAGTGCGCGCCTTGCGCAACAAAAAAAAAAAAGAAATAAAAATGGTTTGAAACCTTTTATTAGTCCAGGTCCAGGATTTTTCAAACCTTTTTCTAAAATTTTGAAGTTTCCTTCATACAAACTTACATATGTCGAATTTCTGAAAATTTGAGAAAAAGCAATATTTAACTTTTTTTTTATAAATGTAGGATTGCTCACGTTGAGCCTCCAATGACGAGAGCAGCGTACGGCCAGCCGACCGATATATAATTATAGACTGATGCACACAAATAAATTGTATCAATCTCGCTTCACAAATAGATTTTCCTTTATTTAATCTCACTTCAGCCAACTTCACTATATCTTCACAAATGTTCGATTTCTTTTATACTTTACAACGCTTTCTTTTAAACTTTTATACTCTTACGCTTTACAATATAACTCTTAAGTAGCTAATGTACTTTACTGGTCGCGTCCGCTATTCAAGTGCCGTCCGTTATTAGCTTTTTTCCGTTCGCGTCCCTTTTTCGTTCAGTCAGTGTTGTCGCGTGTCAAAAATGTCCAGTCCGCACGGTTGCATTTCTTAGTCCTACAACCCGGCCATTCCTGACTACTTATTCGCCTCGAATAATGCTACCACCTTTTCATATAGTCCACAGCGGTCGATGTTGTTTTAGGCCCATCATTATTTCCAACCCTTTGTACTTCGTATCGACCGTGTTTTAGTCGTTTAGTTACATTGTATGGTCCTAAGAGTTTAGGTCGTAACTTCATTCCGTTACCAAATTGTGTCCGTTTGATTGCGACCAAATCATTAATGTTATATTCTATTGCCTTTTTACGTTTTCTATTAAATGACTTCATATTCTCTTCTTGAATTTTCTGTATGTTTTCTTTAGCTATTTCACGTAACTTATCACGTCCATCGTTTAACTCCATAATTGCTTCGTTTTCTAAAATTTCGTTTAAGTCAAGGTCTTCTTTTACCCGCATGTCGCAACCTGTTAAAATCTTAAATGGGGCCTGTTTTGTACTTCGATTTGGGGAATTATTTATAAATTGCTGAACCTTCCCGATATTCTTGTACCACTATGAAGTATTCGGATGAGATAACTTAGCTAACATTGGTATTACTACCCTATGTATTCGTTCCACTTGTCCGTTGCCTCTTGGCACACCCGTCGTAATGAGTAGATGCCGAATACTGTTATTATCGCAATAACTTTTAAAAGCTTGTGAAGTGAACGCTGATCCCCTATCAGATATAATTCTACGCGGGTTGCCGAAAATGCCAGCTTGTTTCGAAAGCCTATCTATAACCACCTCCGCGCTTGTATCTTTTGTTGGGTAGAGCCACACAAATTTTGTAAAAGCGTCGATCACAACTAAAATATATGTGTACTGTTTCCGGTCGTTGTCATCGGACCTACGTGATCTATGTGAAATGTCCCTAAGGGATAATCTTCTTTCTCAATTGGCGACAATAATCCTTCCATTTTACCACACTTTGTGTTCATTATTAAACATTCGACACAACTGCTTACTATATTTCTGACTTTTCCCTCGAGCCCTGGAATGTAGTAGTATTTCCCTACACAATCGCATGTCTTTTTAATTGAAAAATGCCCTTGCTTATGTGCTAACAAAATGATCTCGTTCTCCGTTTGTTTAGGTACCATAATTAGTTCCTTTGCCGGATCCTTGTACAATATGTCACGAGAGATAAAAAAGTCTTCGTACGAATTGTTTTCCAATATTTTCCGAATTGCCCGCGCCCATTCATCCTTTTCCTGTGCCTCTTTTAATCTATGCTGTAACGATTCGTCTACTAACATACACGCTAACCTACTTAAAGCATCGACATGCTTCATTTTAGATCCTGACCTATGTTCTATAGTATAATTAAATTCTTGCAAAAACATTGCAAATCTAGCTACTCGTGGCGGAACGTCTTTCTTCCTTAATGTCATAGCAAATGCGTTGCAATCCGTTACAATTTTGAATTCCAAACCTAATAAATAAACTCTCCATTTCTTTAGTGCGTTGACGATGGCGAGTACTTCAAGTTCATAAGAATGATAGTTCTCTTCCGCTGAACTTGTTTTCTGGCTCATGAATTGCACTGGATGATATGATTCATCCTCTACCGTCTTTTGCAACATTACCGCGCCATACCCGTGCTTTGATGCATCTGTATGAACTTCCGTTATTGCATTTGGATTATATAATTCTAAAACTGGAGATCGTGATAGCGAGGACTTAAGTTGCTCGAAAGCAATCGCCTGCTCTTCCTCCCACTTGAAATGTTGATCTTTTCTCAAAAGATCTGATAATGGCTTAGCCACTAGCGCATAGTTTTGAATAAATCTCCGAAAGTATGATGTTAACCCTAAAAACTGTTGAAGGGCTTTCTTGTCTCTAGGTGGCTTGAAAGCTTTAACCGCTCTGGTTTTCTCATCAGACGGACGAATTGTGCTATCTTCGATTACATACCCCAAAAAATTAACTTTACGCTTCAAAAAATTACACTTTTTCCACTTAATTTGTAGTCCAGCATCTGATGCTACTCTAAGAACTTTCTTTAGTTTTATTAACCCCTCTTCCTCATCTGTGGATGGAATAATTAAATCATCCATATAAGTGACTACACTTCCCTCATCTTTTAGGTCTTTAAAAATTGAATGGATAAATCTACAGAATACCGCTGATGAATTTGAGATACCAAATGGCACAAATTTAAATTCAAACTGGCCTTTCATTGTTACAAACGATGTATATTTTCTAGAACTTTCTTCGACAGGAACATGCAAAAATCCGTTAGCCAAATCTAATGTGGTAAAAACTTTATGTCCCTGGAGCTTCTCGACTACCTCGTCAATTAATGTCATTGGAAAATTATCGCGCAAAATTTTCTCATTTAATTTGCGATAATCGCAACATAACCGTTTTGATTTATCTTTTTTAGACACAAGCACAATCGGCGACGCGTAATCGGATACGCTTGAAGTAATAATACCCTCATCTAGCCATTGCTTTACTTGAGCATCTACGATTATTTGGTCTTGAAATGATACACGCCTAGGTGGCTGATACACCAGTACATCGTCCTTTAAAACAATTTTCATTTCCACCGGGGAAAATTTGATTCTTTTTGGCTCATATTGAGCAATCAGCTTTTCCACTTCTAATATTTTTCCCTTATCGAGATGTGACAAATTATACGTTGATTCCGGCTCCTGTTCATCTATACAAATCATACTAAAAGCTGCTATTTCTGCCTCTTCTGCAATTTTACCATTATACTTTTTGTTGTCCTCCTGACAAATATCTGGTTTATCCTTCCTTAGAAACCTATCACTCTCCTCGCTAACAATTAAATCGACTTGACCCAAAATTGAACGTCCTACTAATGCCGGATATTGAAGATCCCTATTGTTGACAATATGAAAAATGATATTTATCTCAATATCACCTACTTTAGCTCTGGTCTCGAAACCAACTAACGTGACCACTTCTGAATTACCGATTCCGCCTAACACTCTTTTATCTTTGTTTGGCTTAACTTTAAGATTAAGTTTTTCGACTGTATCTACCCTTATCAAACACAAACGACTACCTGTATCAACCAACGAAGGAAAAGTTACATTCCCTACCTTTACCATTTTAAACTTTAGACCAAAATCTGCATCTGAAGATTTAAACGATACTTCGGTAATTGTATTTAAATTGTCTCTTCCCCCTTTCGTTTGAACTGTCGGACATTCGTTGCGTTTATGGCCGACTTTGTTGCACTTGTAACATCTAAATTGTTGACTTGTGCAATTCTTTGCTATACATTTGAAACATGCGCGGTTTAGAATTGAACGTTGAGTATTTTCCTTCCTATCTTCCTTGATACTAACTCTGTTTTCAACTTCCACCTTTAGTTTATATTTAATTTTCTCATAAATTTTTATTTGCTCTTTTAATTCCCTTATATTCCTTGCTTGGTATAAAACCGACTTGTTCAATTTTAAATCGGGAATCCCTACTATAAAATATTCTATTACGCTGGCTTCCTCCAGTTTTACCCGTTTCCCTATTTCCATTAAGGCATATAAAAATTCAATAAATGTTTCGTTTTGTCTCTTTTGACGATTCCTTAAAAGCCTATGTGCCTCAGCTGATGAAAATGATATTTCGAATTCGTCAATTAAAGCTTGTTTCAAAGATATCCAATCACGGATACCGGTTTGACTTCGAATAAATGCCCTAGCTGCTCCTCTGAGAAGCTGTTTTGCGTAAATAAATTTATGGATTTCCGACCAACCTACTATATGTGCGTTTTCTTCAAAAGATTCTGCCCATTGATTTACTTCCTGCCCGTCTGTACCGTTAAATGACGCTAAACTTTCTTCAATTTCTCTAAATGTAAAATGAGGAACCGTGGGTGGCACCGGACCTTTACCCAACACACTTTCACAAAGCGGTTCCACTGATTCGACCTCACTCTCGCTTTCGTCGTCATCGTTTAGAAGACCGTAGTGTGTCAGAAGTCTGTCTCGTAATTCCTTCTTGCGTCGGTAGCCCTGCTTCTTTTAACATTTCTTTTAACATTGTCACTGTCATGTTTAATATGGTCTGAGCCTCCATTTTGAGTACTCCTTTACAATATTCAATACAACAAATGATATAAGTATTGACTGTTGAGCTACCAAGCTTTTTTGATAGCTTCGAATCGCGAAATAAACAACGACGATATATATTTACAAAATATTTATTAATATAAATATATATAAAACAACGAATAGAAAGTTACGTGGCTGGTGGTTTACCATATGAATTGCGAATATAAGAACTACAAAATAATGCGTGCGCAGGTATCGAATGTAACAAGCGAAGTAAAGCTGTGATGCTAGGCTTAGGCAAAGCTAAGCTTAATTGTTCTTACATGTATGTATGTATAAAAATATTGAAGGATAAAGGGAAATGAAGAATTAGAATAACGAGTAATGCTGTGGTGGATATGCAAAATAAGAGTTACCAGATATGTAACAATTAATATTAAATATTTACAATATTTTCTCACCACAGGAATATATGTGTGCTTATTAGTTTAGTTAACTTAAGTATAAATAATAACTTAATATTATTGGTAGTTCCATTGTGAAAGGAGCTGCTCCGAACATCCTCCACGCGTTGAAAGGTCTAACTTTCAAAAGAATCATTGACAGGTAAAACGCACAGTTGGTTGATGGCTCGACGCGTCATCCCGGTAGACGTACGAAGAATTGCTACTCTTGCGACCCCGTCTGTTCCAGTGACAACTTCTGTAACACGAGCCAAGGGCCATTTAAGAGGTGCTGAATTTTCGTCTTTAATGCATACGATGTCATTGACTTCAATGTTTGTGTGTGGTTTACGCCACTTCGCTCGTTGCTGTAGAATAGTAAGATATTCTTCACTCCATCGCTTCCAAAATATCTGTTGTATGTATGTAACCTGCTGCCAGCGATCTAAACGATTGTAGTTTAGATGCGTGAGATTCGGCTCACTAATAGCGATAAGAGGATCACCAATAAGAAAATGTCCAGGTGTCAGTACATCGAGATCTTCTGGATTTTCTGAAAGTGGCACAAGAGGTCTTGAATTAATTACTGCTGAGATTTGACATACTAAGGTACGTAATTCTTCAAAACCGAGAAGTGATGAACCAACAGAGCGATAGAAGTGCCTTTTTGCCATTTTCACTGCTGCTTCCCACAGACCACCAAAATGTGGTGATCGAGGAGGTATAAAACGCCAATCTATCCCATTATTAAGACAGTAAGCGTGAACTTGGTTGCGATGATTTTCACTAAGGAATAGCTCGCGTAAATCCTTGAGCTCGTTCTTGGCGCCAACAAAATTTGTAGCATTGTCTGACCAAATGCAACTTGGTATGCCACGAGTAGCTACAAAGCGCTTAAGTGCATTAAGAAAAGAGCCTGTTGAAAGATCTTCCACCAGTTCCATCCACACAGCCTTTGTGGCGAAGCAAATGAATACACTAACATAGCATCTTTGAGGTGCTTTCTTACGCATATCGGGTTTGAAATAAAATGGTCCACAGTAGTCTATGCCCGTAACGATAAAGGGCCGTGATGCAAGGAAGCGTTCCTTAGGCAAGTCAGCCATGACGTGCTCAACGAGGCGAGGTTTCGATCTGCAACAAATGATACATTTTCTTAGAGCACTCGCAATAGTTTTTCTTCCACCTATAGGCCAAAATTGCATACGAATGGAGGCAAGTAGAGACTGAGGACCGGCGTGGTGATACCTTCGATGAAAATGAGTGATTATTGACGACGTCAGTGGGTGATCCTTTGGTAAAATCATTGGATGACGTGCTTCGAAGTCTAATGTTGAGTTCTTTAAACGACCTCCAACTCGTATAATTCCAAAGTCATCCAAAAATGGCGATAACGAAGCGATTTTACTTGATGTGTGTACAAAGTTATTCTTTTTCAGGGCGACGATTTCTGACAACAATGTGCAAAACCTTTTGACGAGTTTCTGGTAGAGATATGTGAGGTTCGCATGGTTGTGGCCACGAAGGTTCTACGTTTTCCAAAAATTGTGGCCCATACGTCCAAAGCCTTGATTTTAGGAGCTCCTTTGGTGTAGCGCCCTTCGATAGGATGTCAGCTGGATTCATGGAGGTGGAAACATAACGCCACTGCATGCCAGCAATAATAAGAACAATCAAATATATTCATTGTTCTTAATTCAGATAATAATTGCGCCAGTAACGCGGCTGCACAAAGCTCTAATTTGGGTACTGTTAACATTTTCAGAGGAGCGACACGAGCCTTGGAGCACAACAAGTTGACTTTAATGTCCTCATCCTTAACTGAGCGAACGTAAACACAAGCGCCGTATGCTTCCAAGCTGGCATCACACAATGCATGTATTTGAACAGTAGCGCCAGGCTGAAGAACATAGCGCGGAAATGATGTGTGTTCAAGATCAACAAAATCGTAACAAAATGCTAACCATGCTGTGCGTATGGAAAGTGGTAAACTTTCATCCCAATCGAGTTTGTCTCTCCACATCCTTTGCAAAAGTATTTTAGCTCTAGTAAGTGTGGGCCCAATCAGACCTAATGGGTCGTAGAAACGTGCTATGGTAGACAATACGGTACGCTTGGAACATTTTTCCGATGTTAGCTGAGGTTTATACTTAAACAAAAAGACGTCCTTCGATGGATTCCAAACAAGTCCGAGAGTTTTGACAATATCGCTGGATTCATCGAAACTAAGAAGACTTTCTCTATCAGCAACAGGAATTTCGCTGAGAAGATCTGAGTTGTTAGAACACCACTTTCTTAACTGAAAACGACCTTTAGAAAGTAGATTTGTAGTTTGTTCCCTGATTTGTTGTACTTCCTCCACTGAACTTCCTCCAGAGATAAGATCATCTGCATAGAAATCTCGAAGAACGATTTCTGAACCAAGTGGATAAGATGAGGACTCATCTAATGCTAGCTGATGCATAGTCCGTATAGCCAAGAACGCAGCAGGCTTGGTGCCGTATGTGACCGTGTCTAACTTGTATATACGTAGTTTTTCATCTGGGGAATCTCGCCATAGTATGCACTGAAGCATATTATCTGGAGGTGTTACGCGAACACATCGATACATCTTGCAAATGTCCCCAGTGAGTGCAATTGGAAAGGTACGAAAACGAACGAGAATGTTGAAAAGTTTGGGTTGAATGGTAGGACCAGTCATAAGTATATCTTTTAGTGATAACCCTGAAGTTGTACTCGCAGAACCGTCAAAAACAACTCGCAACTTCGTTGACGTACTATCATCCTTAATAACGCAATGATGAGGTAGAAAGTACCTGCTCTTAGAAATCATTCTTTCAGAAACTAACGACATATGACCAAGGTGCTCATATTCCTTCATGAATGAGCTATATTTCGCCTTTAAATTAGGATTTCTACTAAGTTTGCGTTCAATATTCTCGAATCTGCGTCTAGCAGCTAAATAGGAATCACCAAGTGAATCTAAGCTGCACTTAATGGGCAAGCGAACCGAATATTCGCCCGTTGATAAACGTGAATAATTATTTTTGAAATGTTCCTCACACTCGAGGTCTTCTTTAGAAGTTTTGGTTATTGGTTCATGAACATGTTCAATTTCCCAAAAGCGGCGAACTAATTTGTCTAACTGGATATCGTTATCAATTCCACTAGATGATATTTTGCTTACAATAAATGTCGATAGTTGAGGGGTTTGCTGCCAGCCACCAGATAAAACCCATCCTTGTCGAGTTTTTTGAAGAACGGGTAACCCAGGTGCCAATTTTATCTGCCCCACGCAAATGAGTTCGAAGAAAAGACCTGCGCCGATGAGCATGTCGATGCGTTGTGGTATGCTGAAAGCAGGATCAGCTAGTTGGATATTCGAAGGAACATTCCAATCATCGGTCATGACTGAAGTTCCCGGTTGATTATCAGTAATCGTTTGAGCGACAAGAGCAGTAGTGTTTGTTGAGTAATCTGAAGTCCGCGACTTTAGTACGAGATTAACTGAGTAACCATCTGTTGGAAAATTTGCATCCCCAATTCCAGAAACCGAAGCGAAGGATTTAGATTTAGGCAGTTGAAGTTGGGTTGCGAAGCGACTTGTGACGAAGTGAATCTGTGAGCCAGAGTCCAAAAGTGAGCGACAAGGTACGAAAGTTCCGGCACGATTCTTTACTAAAACAATTGCAGTAGCTAAAAGCACAACATCAGATGGAGATCGGGAAGCAGAGATGTCAGGCTGCGTTGGCAGCGTTGCAGTCATGGCATTAGCTTGGACAGAGTTTGATATTAATGGTAAATCGTTGCAATTAGCTGATGGTAAGCGATTAAAATGTAAAAGCGTGTGATGCTTTGAATGACATTTTCGACAAGAACTAGATTTGCAGTCTCGCATCTGATGGCCTTTCTTTAAACAGTTTAGACATAATGAAAGTCTCTTAACTTCTTTCTGACGAATATTAGGCGAAAGATTCAAAAACCGTTGGCAATTATAAATCAAATGTTCAGCATTTCCACAAAATACACAAATACCCAGTAAGCTATTTGAAGCAACAAAGGATTTTCTTTGATGTGTACTCACGGTTTTTCCGGTTTTACCAAATGTTTCAGCTTGTGTTTGTAATGCATGCTCTACATTCTCGAGGGTACGACATCGATGTTCTAAAAATGCAGCTAATGATTCCCACGATGGTAACTCGTTTATTGACCAGCTTTCTTCCCATTTTGCTTGAGTTACTTTGTCCAACTTTTGAGTTAAAAACTGAACCACTATGCAGTCCGCTATTTGCTCTTTGGAACCAAGTGACTGCAACGCACATATATGCGAGTTGACCTTGTCCGACAACGCTCGCAGCTTGCCGACAGTACCATCTGCTTTGTCCATCCCGAAAATCTCCCTGATATGTGCCTGAAAAATAAGACGTTTATTATCAAATCGTTTAATGAGGAGATCTAATGCGATTTTATAATTAGCCTCATTTATTTCCAACGATCGTATGGTGTCAAGAGCAGCACCACTCAAGCAGGAACGCAAATGTTGCAATTTGTCCACATCGCTTAGGTCGCTGTCCTTATCGATGACTGATGTGAACATCGAATAGAAATTTGTCCACTCTGTATAGGATCCACTGAATTTAGGCAACGTTAATTGAGGCAAACGAGAACGATTAGTATTCACTATAATAGGATGGAATTCATTGCTGTTCATCTTGAATGTGGAACAATGTTGAGAAGCGCTACGCTTTCCAATTTCACGTTGTAAAGTAGCCTTCAACTGAACCAAATTCGTATCAAATTGGATAAGTAAATCACTTCCAATAGATTCAAAGTCATGCTCCTCCAAACTTGTGTGTGCAGCAACGAAGTTTGATTTCAGTTCGTTTACTGAATCAATTATTGCCGCTAAAGCATATTCGTCCATGCTTTGCAACGCTCCGAGTCCATATCAGCACTTATGCATTCAGACGTTTATACATGGCCTGTGTCCTCAACTTCAAAAATGTCACCCTGCCCATTGGCGAATGCTGACTTATGGGACTCTCATTCGCAGGAATGTCTCCAGCTGGAGTACCACCGATTGATTGGTTTAACGACATATCCAAAAAATTTAACCAATTAAAAATTTAACGAGGTTAGGTGATCAGCGCGGTAATGTATAACGGATAACCGTACTGAACCGTTGAAGAAAGTAGCGGCACCCGATAAACGGTGCTTACGGTTTTGAGTAACGTTAGAAATGTTTTCGCTTAAATATCCAAATTTACCGTAGTAGCGCTTTCTAGAAATCACGCCACAATTTTGCCACAAATCAAATAGGTTTTAAACCACGAGTTTGATTTATCGATTGTTCACTATAAAATATGTCCACTATGTCACACTAGCACGGTAGCGCACGAACTAATAGTTTGATATTTAATGTTAAGTATAATTATATCACCAATAAACACACACAGCGATCACGTCGGGGTCATCAAAATGTTGAGCTACCAAGCTTTTTTGATAGCTTCGAATCGCGAAATAAACAACGACGATATATATTTACAAAATATTTATTAATATAAATATATATAAAACAACGAATAGAAAGTTACGTGGCTGGTGGTTTACCAGGTGAATTGCGAATATAAGAACTACAAAATAATGCGTGCGCAGGTATCGAATGTAACAAGCGAAGTAAAGCTGTGATGCTAGGCTTAGGCAAAGCTAAGCTTAATTGTTCTTACATGTATGTATGTATAAAAATATTAAAGGATAAAGGGAAATGAAGAATTAGAATAACGAGTAATGCTGTGGTGGATATGCAAAATAAGAGTTACCAGATAACAAATAATATTAAATATTTACAATGTTTTCTCACCACAGGAATATATGTGTGCTTATTAGTTTAGTTAACTTAAGTATAAATAATAACTTAATATTATTGGTAGTTCCATTGTGAAAGGAGCTGCTCCGAACAATGACCTTATGTTACAATGTTAATTTAATAAAAATTAATTTAAATTTATAATATAGAAATAAATTATAAGCAATTTAAAAACTTAATAATATGAACGTAACCTGTAATCCTCGATGTACGCTGCCATTGCCAATACACTTTTCACCGCTTCACGCTCTCTGCTGCTGCAACCCGTTCGTTGCCAACTTGATCGTAACGCGTAACGCTCGCTGTCTGTTACGCCTATGCACCTGTGTTGCCGTATCCACTGCTTCTGTTGCGCTATTGCGGCGCAACCGTTTTGATGAATGTTTCGCTTGACAACCAGAACTGTCTCCGATTAATGTGTTGCCGATTCTGCTGCGCTGTTGCGGCGCAACCGTTTTCACACACTGCTCGTTTCCACACACTGCTCGTTTGAAAACACGAGCCAACTGCAACCTATGCGTTGCCGATTCTGTTGCGCTGTTACGGCGCAACCGTTTTCACACACTCGTTCGAAACCACGAGCCAACTGCAACCTATGCGTTGCCGATTCTGCTGCGCTGTTGCGGCGCAACCGTTTTCACACTGCTCGTTCGAAACCACGAGCCAACCGCAACCTGTTTGTTGCCGACTTGTTGCTGACGCTCAACCTCGCTGATTGTTACACTTGTGTACGTGTGTAGCCGTCGATCTTGTACTCTTCGCTGTTTCTGATGCGCTATTGCGGCGCAACCGTTTCGCTGTATGCTTGTTTGCCGACGCAAACCAACTCCAACTTGATTGTTGTACACGTACCGTAACGTCGCTGCTTGCTATGCCTCTAGAAAACTCTTCGCTGATTCTGATGCGCTATTGCGGCGCAACCGTTTCGCTGTATGTTTATTTGTCGACGCAAACCAACTCCAACTTGATTGTTGAACATGTACCGTAACGTCGCTGCTTGCTATGCTTCTAAAAGACTCAAGTGTATCAAAGCTGTACTTCACCTGTATTTTGTGCACCTCCAAAAAACTTTCTGCTTGCTATGCTTCTATAAAACGCTTGACTCTTCGCTGCTTCTGGTACGCTATTGCGGCGCAACCGTTTCGCTGTTTGTTTGTTTGCCGACGCAAACCAACTCCGACTTGATTGTTGTATATGTACCGTAACGTGATATGTTTCTAGAACTGTACTCTTGCACTAGAACTGTACTTCACCTGTATTTGTAACTGCTTCCAACGCTTACGTTTGACTCGCTGCTCTACCGAGTCTCGATCTAACGCCAAATGCTGCTGCGTTGAAACAATTTGTAGGAATATGCCCTCAATATGTCGGTTGAGCCCCCAATTTGTAGGATTGCTCACGTTGAGCCTCCAATGACGAGTACAGCATACGGCCAGCCGACCGATATATAATTATAAACTGATGCACACAAATAAATCGTATCAATATCGCTTCATAAATAGATTTTCCTTTATTTAATCTCAATTCAGCCAGCTTCACTATATCTTCACAAATGTTCGATTTCTTTTATACTTTACAACGCTTTCTTTTATACTTTTACGCTTTACAATATAACTCTTAAGTAGCTAACGTACTTTACTGGTCGCCGTCCGCTATTCAAGTGCCGTCCGTTATTAGTTTTTTCCGTTCGCGTCCCCTTTTCGTTCAGTCAGTGTTGTCGCGTGTCAAAAATGTCCAGTCCGCACGGTTGCATTTCTTAGTCCTACATAAATATGACCCAATGACCATAAAACCATCAACCCGAAGTAATAGATATATGTATATGTTTTTAGCTATATTCGATATGTACATGTATTTATTAACTTTACATTTTTTTACAAAACGTCCGTAAATACAATATTCGACGTAAAAATAGATACATTTTCAATTTTTTGCTTGAATGTCGCTTGGGCTGACAAAGTGATATCTTCGAATCGCCTGACTCTAAAAAAGGCCACATATAACTGTCCATGTGAAAATACTGGGCTAGGTAAATATAAACCGGCTTTATCGAATGTTTGACCTTGGGCTTTGTTTATAGTCATAGCGAATGCGAATTTTAAAGGAAACTGTTTTCTAGTCATCTGGAAGGGTACAGTTGGATCTGAAGGAGTTAGTTTAACTCGCGGTTTGATAGCTATTTTTCTCGAATCGATTAATTTGACAGTTATTGCGTTCTCGCCTAAATGGCTGACGACCATCCTGGCACCATTTATAATATATATATATCTTTGGCATTAAGATTACGAATCAACATAACGATTGTATTTTTCTTCAAAATTAGTTTATGTGGAGGTAAGCTGGAAGGATTTAGAGAATTAAGAAACTCAGTTGGATAACACTGAGCATCATAACTTTCATTTTTTTCGACTGTATCGCAACTTAGATAAATTTTAATATCCCCGGGCAATAACTTTGATACTATATAGATATGTTACTGTCATTTATTTCATTTGTGCTGTAAACCTTAATAGTTAGGTTATCATAATCAGCGTAGTATTGTCGTGGAATTTTAATAGTATCTTCGGATATTTCATGTTGGATTTCTAAGTCACCATTTCCCAGTTTGAGTAGTCAGTTTTTAAACTCAGGGTCATTATTGGCTCGGATATTTTGAACTAATCTACGACTTTTCACCTTTGACCACAACGGTGAGCGTTTAATGCAATTTTCAATAATTGAAGTTCTGGTGGCATGTCTAACAACTGGAAGAACTTGTCCAAAATCACCTCCAAATACAAATATTTTTCCTCCAAATGGCAAATTCACATTTGTTACATATATCTTTGAAAAGCCCGTTGGTAGGTCTTGGATCCTACGGGATCAGGTATCTCAGCTGAGCTCTAAGCTACCGGGGGGCTCGCCAGGTCGCGGAGAGCCGGACGGCCTGTAGTAGCAGGTTAGTTGGGAAATAAGTTACAACGAATAAGCAATCCCCCACGATGAGCGGCAGGAGTGGAGGATGCGGTATAAAAGCCAGCCAAGCCGATGAAACTCTTGTGACAGAGGCGAATAGTTACCGCCTCTCTAATATATGTGACCAATCGAAACCCAGGCGCGACGGACTCACAATGAGCGGCTTCCTGTTCAGCGTCTGTTCACCATGTTAGGTGCGGCTGCGAATATGACCGGTCCATACCGGGGCGCACTGGGAGTCCCACGAAGCACCATCAGCTGTTTCCCGCTGATGGTGTGAAAAGGGTGATGTGAGCTTGTTCTTCCGAAGTGTCAGCCACGATGTGTATCAGTAACCAGCCCGTTCGGGTCTTGGTCAGGAAGTGTCCATTGGGCGCAGAAGTAGTAGTCTGCGTTGCTCCGGGCGAGCGCCGGTTCGTCCGCGTATTCCGGGACCGGTAAAGCGAAGGACAGGCCTCAGGGAACTGGGGTAAGGGCATCGTCCCCGAGGGTACACCCGTTCCTGTCTATTTCGGCCCGCCTCCCTGCACACGATGGTAAAACTGATTTATGGAGAAAATAATAGAAAAAAAATTAACAACGACAACAACAATAGCAGCAACAAAAATGTACCCAGCGATGGATCCCTTTAAGAAGGTTTCGCGATTGGCCAGATCGCCTTTAAAAGTGCTATCGGTGGATAGACCTGCGCGAGCCAAATCTTTACCACCGGCGCTGCAGGAAAATACGCCGTCATTAATGGGAAGACTAGGCAAACGAGATCACATGACGGAGTTAGGAGAAATGATATAGAAGTTAGCTGTTATGATGCACCCATCACAGCGCTCCATCAACAACCCCATGCGGGAGCTACTTAGTTCTATCGCGAAGCTCCACGCATGTGCCAAGGAGGAGGACGCCCGACTGGGTGAATTAAAGTGTAATGTGCCAAGCCAAACAAAGGTTGTTGAAATAACACCTAAAAGGCCACGTGACGGCAAGCAAATGGGGAGAAGAACGCCCCCAAAAAAAACCAAAGCCGCCCAAGAAGTGCTATCGATGAGAACGGTAGTCGATCTGACAAGTGAGGACAAAGGTAGCTATCCTAAAGATGCTATAGCGAAACCAGCTATAGACGAAGAATGGGTCACGGTTCAGAGTAGGACACAGAAAAAAAAGGTTAAGAAGAATGCAAACACGACTCAACGTCTCCGACCTGATGCTATCGTGATTGCAAAAGTTGGAGAAATGACATACGCAGACATGCTTCGAACAGTCAAAACAAATGGGACACTGCAAGAACTTGGAAAAAATGTGACGAGAGTAAAAAAGACAGCCAAGGGAGAGATTCTACTTGAACTAAAGAAGGAGCAAACAGGAAGCACTGAAGGATACAAAGAAGAGATAAGCAGAATATTGGGCGACCAGGCACAAATCAAAACATTGAAGCAAGAAACCACAGTGGAGTTGCGGGACCTGGACGATATTACCACAAAAGATGACATAGCGGAAGCAATACGATCAGAAATTAAAGAACTTGACCTCTTCAATGTATCAGCAATTAAAACCATCAGAGCGGCCTACGCGGGCACCCAGATAGCAGTGATAAGTCTTCCTGCGCAAGAAGCAAAATATTTGCTACAGGCCCAGAAGATTGAGATCGGCTGGACAGTCTGCTGGATACGGGAGAAAGCTCAACTGAAGAAGTGCTTCAGGTGTCTCGAATATGGACATGTGGCGAAGGCGTGCAGCAACTTGGAAGACAGGAGCAAGTGCTGTATTAAGTGCGGAAAAGAGGGTCACTTTGCGAAATCCTGCACTAATAACCCTTTCTGAATTGCGTGCAAAAAGAATGGAAAAGCGAACCCCGAACACCAAACAGGGAGCCGAAAATGTCCCATTTACATAGCAGCGTGCAGTAAAAACATAAGGTGAAGATCCTGCAAATAAACCTGAACCACTGTGAGGCGGCTCAGGAGCTATTAACGCAAACGGTACACGAATACAGTATTGACGTAGCAATAATTTGTGAACAATACAAAAACAAAACGACTGACAAGTGGAACTCAGATACCACAAAAAAGGTAGCAATATGGGCATGCGGAGACAAAACGTTCCAGCACAAACCATTAACTGAAAGGGCTTACTACGCCAGAGCGAAAATATATGGGATCAACTTCTACAGCTGCTATATACCGCCAAGTATCTCACTTGACGAATATGAAAAAATACTTGACGAACTTGTGAAGGATGCAATGACAACTACTTTCACTCTGGCGTAGTCAGCCCTTTTAGTTAATGGTTTGTGCTGGAACGTTTTGTCTCCACATGCCCATATTGCTATCTTTTGTGCTTAAAGCCTTCGCGGTGCTAGATGCTGTCCTGCTCGATATAGGAACAAAGAACACCTTCGAAAAGAATGGACGTGGCTCCATTATTGACGTATCCTTTGCTAGCAGAGGATTAATCCGATCAACTGACTGGCGGGTAAGCGACATATATACCCAAAGTGATCATCAGGCTATATTAATAAATATTAGTAAACCCACACAAGGGCTACGCAGTACCACTTGTCGCCAAAGAATGCAGTCCAAAGGATGGAGGTTCGAAACACTTGACGAGGAACTTTTCCAATTTATGCTGGACGATACCCTGAAAGAAGATACTGACGTAGAACTCCAAGCCAAACTGCTGGTAGAACACATATCCAAAGCCTGTGATGCGGCTATGTCCAAAAGGAAGCAAACAGCCCATAGAAAGCCGGTATACTGGTGGAACAGTGAAATTGCTTTATTGAGAAGCGAGTGCCACAAAGCGAGGCGCCTATTTTAACGTTGCATAGGCAGCGACAATGGTACAAGGATGATAGAAATTTTCAAAGGAAAGCGCAGGGCCCTCAAGAAAGCGATAAAGGCAAGCAAAACTTCTTGCTTCAAGATGTTATGCGAAAAAGTAGATGAAAACCCATGGGGAGAGACGCACAAGATAGTGATGGGAAGGATAGGAGGAGGCAAGGGGCAAGCACCGACCTGTCCCTCTTTGCTAAGAAATGTGGTAGAGACGCTATTTCCTAAGCAAAGCCAAGAAGGTGGAAGTTTATCTCTCGAAAAAGCAGAGCCCACAGATGCAGCACCAGTAAATGTGCTCGAAGTGCTACAAGCGGCTGAACGGTTCGGCAACTCCAAAGCACCAGGCCTGGATGGAATCCCGAACGAGGTCCTAAAACTCGCAGTAAAATATAAATCCAAACCATTTGTGGAGCTATTTACACGATGCCTACGTGACGGAATATTCCCCAAGATATGGAAAAGGCAACGTCTAGTGCTATTGCGGAAAGCAAATAAACCAGCAGGGGAACCGAGCTCTTACCGCCCACTATGCATGATCGACACAATGGAAAAAATGCTGGAGTGGATTATCTGTGTCCGACTAGAAAGTTACTTGGAAGGGGAGGCCTGCAGCCTATCAAATAACCAATACGGCTTTCGCAAAAACCGCTCAACTGTTGACGCAATTAAGAAGCTCACAGGTATTGCGGAAAAGGCCATAAGGAGAAAGATTGATGTACGGCAATAAACAATACTACGCGGTCGTAACGCTCGATGTGAAAAACGCATTTAATTCGGCGTATTGGCCCCACATACTGCGTGCGTTACAGGCGAAAAAAATACCAATTTACTTGTTGAGCATCATACAGAGCTATCTGTCCGATAGGCTACTGCTCTACGACACAGACGAAGGTCCAAAAGAGTATACGGTAACTGGTGGTGTGCCACAAGGCTCCGTACTGGGTCCACTCTTATGGAATGTCCTGTATGATGGAATACTACGCCTCCCGCTGCCTGAGGAAGTATATATTATCGGATACGCCGATGATATAGCGGTAACCATAGTGGCCAAAGAACTCCACCAAGTTCAGAGGATATGTAGTGAGACGGTACCAAAAATAAAACTCTGGCTAAACAGTTCAAAACTCCAACTCGCGGAACAAAAAACGGAAGCAGTGCTTATTACGAGCAGAAAAAAACTAGAGAATACCACCCTTAACACTGACGGACACAGCATTACAACATAATCAGCACTAAAGTACCTTGGTGTAATGATTGACGCGAGACTGAGCTACAAAACTCACATTGAGAAAGCCTGCGAAAAAGTTGCCCGAGTAAATGCGGCCCTAACCAGAATTATGGCCAACATAGGAGGTCCAAAACAAAGTAGCAGAGCACTTTTGGCCAAGGTTAGCCAATCAATTGTAATGTACGCCGCACCTGTATGGGGACCAGCGCTTATGCAAAAAACCTATGCAAAGAATGGCACAATCAGTGTTTCGGCTAGGCGCAATTAGAACTATTAGCGCATTCCGCATGGTATCTCATGAAGCCGCTAGTATTATATCTGGTATAAAGCCGCCAGATATAATGGCTCGAGAACTGAAGCGGATCTATGACAAAAGCAAAAGTATAGGCAGAAAGCTGACAACGACAGAGCGAAAAGTGGAAAGACAAGAAAGCATGGAGGAATGGCAAAATCGCTGGGACACAGCAACAAAGGGAAGATGGACGCACCGCTTAATCGGGAAAGTACAAGAATGGGTGCAACGAAAGCATGGCGAGACAGACTTTTACATGACGCAGTTTCTGACAGGACACGGATGTTTCAGAGAGTACCTGCATAGGTATGGTCATGACAATGGCGTTACTTGCTCTTTCTGTGGTAACAGTAGTGAAAATGCGGAGCACATATTTTTCTACTGTCCGAGATTTACGTCAGATCGCCAGGCCCTGGAGATAGAAGTGGCAGGCCGAGTAACACCTGATAACATAGTGAAACATATGCTGCAAAAAAGACGAGTATGGTATGCCATGGAGAGGACGACAGCTCTGATACTGCAAGAGCTGAGAATAGCCGAACACCAAAGAAGCAGTGAAGCTAGAGCCGCAAACAGCGAGCTATTGACGTGAGCCAATAGGCTAAGCTGGTTCTGCGATGTAATGTCTAGCGGCGGTCCCGCAGGACCTTTCCATAAAGCTACAGATGACGGAGTTAAGGGTTTAGTACGTAGGCGTACCGTTCCGCAAGTCCAATATAGTAACATATTACTTATTAGGCGTGGTCCCGATTGAGGTGCACCTTTAGCGAGCAGTACAGATCGTGCATACTGTATACAACTAAGTATCATTATCTATGAAAGATTCCCCCTCCGAAACCAAAAAACAAAAAAAAAACTTATAAACAATGGTTATTGCATCTTTAGGTACCATAGATACTTCGTCCCAAATAAATAAATCTGTTTTCCGTAAAAGCTGTGCTTCTTTTGAGTTGGGCCGCATAGATGACACTGAAGTATCTAAAATAGGCACAGGTAGCTTAAAAAGAGCATGTGAACTTCGTCCCCTAGGTAACATATTCGCAGCAATGCCTGTCCATGCAACTGGTAAAACCACCTTATTTTCCCCTCGTAGGATGTGACATAGCGTAGTGTAAATAAATGTTTTTCCTGAACCACCTGGTCCGTGAATGAAATAGGAGTTTGGAGATTCATTTCTAACCGAACTCAAGACTTCTTCCACTATTAACGTTTGCTCTTGATTCAGTTTGCTAAAAGCTTCTTGTCTATGTTGACGTTCTTGTTCAACATTGTAGAGTATGTCAGGCTGGTCAACTATAGTTGGTTGAGGTAAGCAAAAGTGTCCTGCCATGCATTTTAAAAATGTTTCCTAAATCTAGTAAAACACGATTGTAGGACTCGTCGCGCTGGTGTTGTTTTTGGTAATCCTCTGATAATGCATCACGAAATATATGCCAAAACTCCAAAATGTTGGTTGGTGAACAGAAAACGCAAATAATTGCAAAAAGCCATCTCAACTGAGTTGGCATTTGGTAAGTTACAGCTTCCTGCAAACAGTCTTTCCACTCAGCATTGTTACCTACTAAATGCAATTTTTCCGCAGCTGCTTGAAAGCTATCGTAGACTACATCATTTACCGTACGTATTCCCGTGTAAGACTTTGGTCCTTTGGTATGGAGAAGTAAAAGACGAAGGAAATACCTTTCATAATCCATTGGTTTTACGGTGTACATCCGACCAATGCACTTACTGTTTCTCGCCCTTATACACCATTTGCCTTTAGACCATGCGTAGTGTTCGGGAATTTCGTGGTATAAATACTGACAGGCGTTTCATTGCAAAGCTTGAAAATCGCTATGAGTTTCGAGTTCTTGCTAATATTGGTTTCAGCTTCGCGACCAGCTCGGAAGTAAATCATTTGTTCTTCTGGTAAATGGACAGGTAGCCGCTCAATAGTATGTGACCGATGAAAGAGTTGGCGCTCATGAAGTCGCCACATTGCCTCTGGAGGACTAACATAACGACAGTCTAAGAATGTATTAACTTCGTCTACATTTACTTCCCTTTGCCCGTCAGAGTTAATGCTCAATTTCACTGAAGCACAGTCATGACCCTTATAAACGTATTTGTACAAATACTTAACAGATTTAATTGAGGAACAATGCTCGACATTAATGTGAGCCTGATATTTTCGACTTAGGTAAGAATTATACGGTACGATCCAGCGATTGTCGATTTCCTGATTTTCAGTAGTTGCTTTAACATAATTCTCACGACGTCTATAAAGAGGGTAACTCTTATGTTTGTTTCACTACGAAATTCTTTGGGGAACCCTTTTCTACACTGACCGTCTTTCATACAGGTGCTGTTTGGATTTAAAATACCGCATGGGCCGTGCGTCATAGTTTGCTTTATAATTGTAAAAAGTTGTGGGTCTTCCTCATTGTTTGGAAGCTCGGCAGAAATTAAGGAATCCACATCTTCAATTGAACGAAGATTATCGACTTCTCGAAGCATAAGAAGAATATGCGCATGCGGTAGGCCTCTTTTTTGGAATTCGATTACACTAACATACGCAAGAACTACACCTAGTATGTGCTTTTTTAATAAATCATCTAAAAGTAATTTGAGTTTTAAGTGAAATACTCTTGAGATTAAATCAGGCCTGTTTTCTGTCCTCTCATACGGCTTAAGTTCTGATGTTATTTCAATCCATTTAGGGTTGCAATTAAATGTAAGGAAAATATCTGGTTTGCCAAAGCAGGATACTATAGTCATAGCATCTTGATAATTTTGAAGCATGTTTCGCGGGCTACCAATAAGCGAAGACGGAAGAATAACAGGAAGTCCTGTAGCTGCTCCTCTTTGTTGAGCATCTGCATGAAGGAAATCCATTAACCCTTTATAGCTTTCAACTCTTAAATCTTTTTGATGTGATCTAATGTATGCAACTCTGGAGCCCTCCACTTTGACATAACTGTCTACAACGTATTGCTGAAATAATTTGCCTGAAGCTTGTATTATATTAAATTCACCTCTTATTGCTAAATGGTAACAATAATATTGCAATTGAGTGGTAACGCTTCGTATTGTAGTTGCGTGGATGTCGACATGTTGCATACCTGCTCTCCATCCTGCGTGTCCACAGGGAAAGAGCAGAGGATAGCACATTGGATCTGAATTGGGATTCAGATACGGTATTTTAGTAAGTGATCCGTCTGGCTTATAAGAAATTGTAAAGTCAAATTTGCCTGGTGGAACGCCATCTTGACCCAAAAAAACTGCCGCAACTTCAGATACAGTGGGTGCATTATAACTTCCGGGATGGAAAGCATTTTCCGTACTAAATTGTATTTGCATATCAGCAATATTATTAGACATATCTTTGACACAATTGAATAAACTCGCATACGGATTGTAGGCTATAAGCATTGTTTGTAGTTGGTTCATAAGAAATTGGCAACAACTGTTATTAACCTCTCGGTTTGTACGATAGTGCAAAGCATCATCATTGTCTAAAATAAATAGGCTAGCATATGAGGGTGTTTCGCCCTCAGGTGGTTGTAATCCTCCAATTCTATGATATACTTGACCGTTTAGCTTGAAACAAAAGGGGCCTCTTCCAGGGAGGTTAACAAAGTTTACTTGAACTGATGCAAATGCTAGAGCGTTGTTAAATTTTCTTATGTTTTCCAAATGGTTTTTTGTTACAGAATCATTGCGATGGATTATAGTTTTAAGTTCTTCACATACAGAAATTTCTGGCAAACTCACCTTCCCTTTGTGACAACAAATTGAAGAACTTCTATCGCTAACTTCTCTTGCAAATAGTTTTGCCATACAAAATATACATTGTTGATCCATACGCCCAACGCTATGTGGTTCTTGGATGATTCCGAGGCGTGCGGAATAATAAGTTTTTGGAAGCTTTTCCTGTATTCTCCTAGAATTTGTTAACTTTAAAATATATGATGGTATCAAGTCAACTCTACGCTGGACTACCATTTGATGACTTTGTTCTTGTCGGCGGTTACGCATTGTTTGCCTTGCATGGGCTAGATGAATATTTCTTTGCTGGCTTGGTCGACTTCTTCTAGCTTCTTGACGTCTTCTTCGCTCAGTTGAAGGATTTAAGGTGGCCCTAGGCATTATAATCCAACAATATGAACAAAATGTGAACACATGTACCTCATGTAAAAATGCACATCTCAGAACTTACCAATTATGTATTTTATCACAGGTATATAAAAAAAGATTTTCATATGCGCAAACCGCTATTTGAAATTCCACCACACTGAGCCATAAACTTGAGTTGATTTTCGACTTTTTTGTTTTGCGCTACCTGGTAACAGTTATTCTCAAGATAAAACATTTTCCGTTACTAATAACTTCTATCAAACAGCTCATGACTTAGGGTCTTTGACCAAGTATCCTCTGGGTAGCCTAAGAACATCCGTTTGAAGGCGAGCTAAAGTGAGAAGGCGAAACAACCCTGCATAGGGTTGTGCGCTGGGTTTGGGACCCGCCACGTAAAAAAACACCCCCAATGAAAAAGAATAAACAGCCTCGGATGAGAGCCCCCCCTTTTGATGACGACCATGGCAAACGAAATAAGGACTATGATTTGAGGGCATGCACCTGGAATGTCCAGTCCCTTAATTGGGAAGGTGCCGCTGCCCAGCTGGTAGATGTCCTCGTAAAGATAAAGGCTGACATCACCGCCGTACAAGAAATGCGATGGACGGGACAAGGACAGAGACAAGTAGGTCCTTGTGGCATTTACTACAGTGGCCATATAAAGGAGCGCAAGTTTGGTGTTGGATTCGTGGTGGGAGAGAGACTCCGTCGCCGAGTACTATCATTCACTCCTATGAATGAACGTCTAGCCACAATTCGCCTCAAAGCTAGGTTCTTCAACATATCGCTGATTTGCACCCACGCCCCGACGGAAGAGAAGGACGATGTGACTAAAGATGCCTTTTATGAGTGCTTGGAGCGCACTTATGAGAGATGCCCCCGCCACGATGTCAAAATCGTGCTTCGCGACTTTAACGCCAGGGTGGGCAAAGAAGGTATCTTTGGCACTACGGTCGGTAAATTCAGCCTCCACGAGGAAACATCCCCAAATGGGTTGAGGCTGATCGACTTCGCCGGGGCCCGAAATATGGTTACCTGTAGTACTAGATTCCAGCATAAGAAGATTCATCAAGCTACCTGGCAGTCTCCGGATCGAAAAACCACCAACCAGATCGATCATGTTGTGATAGACGGAAGACACGTCTCCAGTGTTTTAGATGTGCGTGCGCTCCGAGGTCCTAACATCGACTCGGACCACTATATTGTTGCAGCCAAAATTCGCACCCGCCTCTGTGCAGCAAAGAACGCACACCAACAAACACAAGGAAGGTTCGACGTCGAGAAGCTGCAATCACAACAGACAGCCGAACGATTTTCTACTCGGCTTGCACTCCTGCTCTCTGAGAGCACTCGTCAACAACTCGGTATAAGGGAACTGTGGGACGGCATTTCAAACTCCTTACGTACTGCTGCAACCGAAACCATTGGTTTTCGGAAAGTGCAAAAGAACAGCTGGTACGACGAGGAGTGCCATGTCGCAGCGGAGAGAAAACAGGCTGCCTACCTCGCAACGTTACGATCGACCACAACACGTGCGGGATGGGATAGATACCGAGAGTTGAAGAGGGAAGCAAGACGCATTTGTAGACAGAAAAAGAAAGAGGCCGAAATGCGTGAGTACGAAGAGCTTGATAAGCTGGCCGACAGGGGTAATGCTCGAAAATTCTACGAAAAGATGCGGCGACTTACAGAAGGTTTTAAGACCGGGGCATACTCTTTTAGAACCCCCAAAGGTGATCTAGTCACCGATGCCCAAAGCATACTTAAATCATGGAGGGAACACTTCTCCAGCCTGCTGAATGGCAGTGAACGTACAACGCCAGGAGAAGGCGAACCCGATTCCCCAATCGATGACGATGGAGCAGACGTTCCATTGCCCGACCATGAAGAGGTTCGAATAGCTATTGCCCGCCTGAAGAACAACAAAGCGGCAGGGGCGGATGGATTGCCGGCCGAGCTATTCAAACACGGCGACGAAGAACTGGTAAGGAGCATGCATCAGCTTCTTTGTAAAATATGGTCGGACGAAAGCATGCCCAACGATTGGAATTTAAGTGTGCTATGCCCAATACATAAAAAAGGAGACCCCACAATCTGCGCCAACTACCGTGGGATTAGCCTCCTCAACATCGCATATAAGGTTCTGTCGAGCGTATTGTGTGAAAGATTAAAGCCCACCGTCAACAAACTGATTGGACCTTATCAGTGTGGCTTTAGACCTGGCAAATCAACAGCTGACCAGATATTCACGATGCGCCAAATCTTGGAAAAGACCCGTGAAAGGAGAATCGACACACACCACCTCTTTGTCGATTTCAAAGCTGCTTTCGACAGCACGAAAAGGAGCTGCCTCCATGCCGCGATTTCTTAAATTTGTATCCCTGCAAAACTAATACGGCTGTGTAAACTGACGCTGAGCAACACTCAAAGCTCCGTCAGGATCGGGAAGGACCTCTCCGAGCCGTTCGATACCAAACGAGGTTTCAGACAAGGCGACTCCCTATCGTGCGACTTTTTCAATCTTCTTCTGGAGAAAATTATTCGAGCTGCAGAACTGAATCGAGCAGGTACAATCTTTTATAAGAGTGTACAGCTACTATATTGACATAATCGGCCTCAACACCCGCGCCGTTAGTTCTGCTTTCTCCAGACTTAACAAGGAAGCAACACAAGTGGGTCTGGCAGTGAACGAGGGCAAGACGAAATATCTCCTGTCATCAAACAAACAGTCGTCGCACTCGCGACTTGGCTCCCACGTCACTGTTGACAGTCATAACTTTGAAGTTGTAGATAATTTCGTCTATCTTGGAACCAGCTTAAACACCACCAACAATGTCAGCCTGGAAATCCAACGCAGGATTACTCTTGCCAACAGGTGCTACTTCGGACTGAGTAGGCAATTGAAAAGTAAAGTCCTCTCTCGACGAACAAAAACCAAACTCTATAAGTCACTCATAATTCCCGTCCTGCTATACGGTGCAGAGGCCTGGACGATGACAACAACCGATGAGTCGAACTTAAGAGTTCTCGAGAGAAAGGTTCTGCGAAAGATTTATGGTCCTTTGCGCGTTGGCCACGGCGAATATCGCATTCGATGGAACGATGAGCTGTACGAGATATACGACGACATTGACATAGTTCAGCGAATTAAAAGACAGCGGCTACGCTGGCTAGGTCATGTTGTCGGGATGGATGAAAACACTCCAGCTCGGAAAGTATTCGACGCAGTACCCGCCGCAGGAAGCAGAGGAAGAGGAAGACCTCCACTCCGTTGGAAGGACCAAGTGGAGAAGGACCCGGCTTCGCTTGGAATATCCAATTGGCGCCACGTAGCGAAGAGAAGAAACGAGTGGCGCGCTGTTATTGACTCGGCTATAATCGCGTAAGCGGTGCCTACGCCAGTAAAGAAGAAGAAGAATAACTTCTATTTTCAACTTTTTTTTTTTACTTTGCGTAGGAAGAGTTTTTCACTTTATAACCCAAAAAGGGTCCCTTTAACTCAGGTTTATGACCCAACGTGAACGCAATCTTAATTACTTATTTTACTACTATTTAAGTGTAGATGGCGCGCTCGCAGCAGTCTTAGCGACATCTACGCGAGAATAGCGTTGTAGTACAAATTGATTTTTTTGTGCATTCACAATCGTTTTTTTAATAATTAATTTTTATAAAATACGATTAACCAAAAGCACTCCGCTAATTAAAACATGGTTTTGCATGTAGAGCTAACCGCCACCTTTAAAACGATACCTTATTTATTAATATTGGTTCCAAATGAGAGCAGAAATTTACGAACTAACACAAAAAGACCTTACAGAAATAATATATATGATATTTTTTGTAAATTTTTTTTTTCTGTATTTTTAGGATATCAATAAAAACACCATAAAAAATGGGTAGTAAAAATGTTTTCTGATTTTTTTTTTAAATAAAATTCAAAAAGCTGCCCAAAATTTGATTTCTAGACTAGAATAGCCCCTCAAAAAATTCTGGGAAGTAGAAGAAGTACCCCGATTACCCAACTTTCAGAAGAAGACCAGGCATGCGAAGCCTATTACCATTCCACAACAACAAGAAACGAACTTGGAAAGATATGTTGTGCGACTGCCATTCAAATCCACCTTTCCAGAAACTATAGCTCTAGGCCACTCTAGAATCTCAGCAGTCCAGCAATTCCTAAGCATGGAGAAAAGCCTGATAAAGAAAAATGAGCTAAAATCAGCATATGATAATGTGATGGACGAATATCTTGAAGGCAGATATTTATATTTTTACTTTTCACATCATGGGGTAATAAGACCAGATAAAGTTACAACGAAAGTACGAGCTCAAAGTGAACGAGCTCAGGCAAATCACTAAATGATGTATTATACACAGGGCCAACATTACAACCGGATCTCATTTTGCTAATATTAATTGGCGCATGTTTAAATACGTTTGTAACGGGGATGTTGAGAAAATGTATAGGCAAATTCTGGTGCATGAATATGACCAAGATTTCCAATGCATAGTCTTCCACAATTCAATTAATAGTCCAATTAGCGACTACAAATTTAAAACAATTACCTTTGGCATCAACTGCGCACCCTTTTTAGCCTTATTAGGACCTTACATGAAGTTGCAAAAACCTGTGAAACAAATTTGCATTCAGCAACTTCTGTGTTGCAAACTCAAACATATGTGGATGACATTCTATCAGGTAGCCACACTATACCATTAGCGTGCGAATCATTATCTCAAGTGATCAAAGCACTAAATTCAGCAGGTTTTCACCTAAAGAAAATAACATCAAATCATCCCGAAATAATCAAAGATATAAAAAAGGAAGACTTATTAGCCAAAGCCTAATTTGCACCTTTGAAGAGCCTCAGTCTGCCACGGCTTGAACTAAATGGTGCTCTTCTGTTAGCAAAATTAATTTCAATAGTTCAAACCCATCTCAAATTAAATGAACACAAAATGTATCACTGGTCACACTTAGAAATAGTTCTAGCATGGTTGGAAAAACCACTCTATACTTGGAAGACCTATGTATCTAACAGAATATCTCAAATCTTAGACTTAGTTGGCTCATCAAAATGGCAACATATTGCAAGTGCAGATAACCCAGCGGATCTTGGGACAAGATGTTGCAAGCCACTGCACCTTACGAGCACTACACTCTGTTGGAACGGTCCCACATGGCTAATAGAATCACAAGAATTCTGGCCAAAGTCTCCTGCACAGAATATCATACCTCCGGAAAGTCGGAAATATAAAATTTTCATATCATTACAGAAGAGGATGATAATCTCCAAAGATTTTCATCATTTCCTCGATCACTAAGGGTAGTCGCTTATATGCACAAATTCATTCATAAACTTGTGAAATGTGAAAGGAATATCAAACGATCCTTACATACAACTAACATATTCCGTCTTGAAACATGCTAAGGTCAGTCTAATCTTGTATACTAAATTCGTTATTTCAGCAGAGAGAAGTCAAAGTTACTTGAAAAGCGGCCTCTCGAAAAGGGAAGCTCACTTCTCGTCTTAAACCCATTCCTGGACGCTAAGGGTTTAATACGGGAAGACTAGCCAATTCCAGCCTTAGTTACAACGAACGTCATCCCATCATTATCAAAGAGAAATCTCGTTTTATCTACTTATTTCTCATATATATCTCATCCAGCTTACATTGCATGGTGAGCATCGCTTTGCAACCAATGGTCTGACAAGAGTTTTGTATACCGCGAGTAAAGCCACAAATTAAAAGAACCATTTTCATGTGTAAACAGTGTACAATGTACAAACACAAGATGCGCACGCACCTGAACGCTGCAACTATGCTAAGATATAGATAAAGATCGGAGCTCAAAGAGCCACCGAAAAAGAGTTTTAACATTTCATAAAAGAAGTAACCCCCGAAATTATCAGAAACAAGAAAAAACGTTAACTTCGGCTGTACCGAATCTAATATACCCTTCACAGGTGCTTTTCTTTTAGTAACTATGTGTTTAAGTAAATCTAAAGACGTAACTGGCCAGTGGTTTTCATTCAAAGGATTGTTGCTAGAAACATTAAGGTTATTTAATAAAGAAGGTAGATCTTTTAGACGTTTATAGTTATTTAAAATTTTAAAAAGATTTATTATTAATATTATATAAACTTAATGGGAAAAAATTATATATTTATATATATATATATATTAGTAGGGGAAGGTGGGAAATGTTGGGCCACGTTTTGATTTCGGTTAAAAAGTCACACAAAAGTTATTTTTTGTGAAAATTCCAAAGCATGGATTTGTAGTGCGAGTCGTAACCTTCCTTTTGATAACATTGGTTTGATAAAAATCTACAAAAATTTAAAAGTTATAGCCATTGGCGCAAAAAACCTGATTTTGCGATTTTGAAAAAAGGTGGGGAATGTCGGGCCAGTCTGTAAATCGATTAAAACATTATTGTTACCGATGAAAAACGTTTATTTATCAATGGAAATGAAAGAGAGATTCATAAATAATCAGAAAAATAGGAATTGACGAAAAAAATTATTCCGACTCGCAGTGGATGCAGGTGTAAGTGTTCGGGTTTGGTCCGGCACATTTCAAGTGAACCCCTCGATCACAAACGATGCAATGGGCCGGTTTTGACGATTCTCGTGCTTCGGCATCTTTTTCTTGCAAATCGTGCAAAAATCGAAGTCCTCTTCGATGTCGGTTTCGGTCGGAGACGGGCTTCTCTTCCGTGGCGTCTTCGATTTGCCACGGCCTTTTTGCTTCTTGGCTGCTGGTTCATCGGCTGCCTTCGTCAATTTTTGCCGCTTTTTTTCGGCCTTGTCCCGTAGATCTGCGACAACCTGAGGCGATGTCAAAATCGTTGACTCCATTGTCTTGCGGCCACGTTTTGATTTCGGCGCAGGTGTGCCCAATTTCAACGGGCTAACCGATTTCAATGCATCACGGGGCTGTGGAGCCGAAACAAGAGACAACGACGATGATGCAGCACCACTTGTTGAAACTGGGGCACTTGTCGAAGCCTCCGACGTTGACACCTCATCATTCGCAGCAGTCACAATGGCATCACCAGATGCAAGAACTCGACGTTGATTGTCGGCGTCTTTCTCTTCGTCACCGAACAAATTTTCGCCGCTCAGTTCCGAAGCGACAAAGTCAACTTCAGTGAAAATTTGCGGGTTGAACGGGTAGATGCCAGTTGTTCGGAAGCCGGATTTGATGGTCTTCGGCGTTAACATAACATCGAGGCACTGATCGACAAGGAGCGGCACATGATGCAGATCGAAAGTGACACCAATGTTGGACTTTTTCTATGCATCATGCTTCACGGTCATCATGCCTTTAAATGGTGCAAATACCGCAACATCTAGCGGCTGCATTTTGAGCGTGCATTTCGGCGGAAAAGACTGCAACGTGATGCCATGATCCAACGCCAAATCTATCGCCTCGATCGATAAATGCGAACCGTGGTTGTCCAGCAGCAACATGGTTGGCGAATCGGCATTAGCACCGGTGTGCTTGATGAAATGACGCATGAATTGAGGGAATTCGTCAGAGTTCATGTAACCAGAACCGTTCGCAACACCAACAGCGCCATGACTCGCATGAGTCATAAAAATCTCTTTCATGTTGACTCGGGGAAAGAGGAAGAATATCGGTATAGACTGGCCACTAGCGCTGACGGCCAAAGCCAAAGACACATTGGTGCCTTTTTGGGCAGATGTTGATGAGCCGACCTGCTTTTGTCCTTTGCTCGCGATGGTTTTGACAGGTCTGGTTGGCACGGTCGGGCACGGTCGGGCACCCGGTTTCATCCATGTTCCATATTCGGTGAGATTCAAACGGCGTCTTACCGAGAACGGATGAAAGGTTGGCAAAGAATGCATCGACATTCTCTTTGTTGAATCGCTTCGCATGGCTCTGGCTTACTTGCTCTGGTGTTCGCAGTGACAAATTTTTGTGGCGTTTCATGAACGCCAACTGCCAATCCTTACTTGCCTGTTGATTGTCGTTCCATGGATCCGGATACGACGCGCCAACTTTCCGAGCAAATTCTTACGCGAGCTTACGAAGCTCCATCAAACTAATTCCATAGTTGATGTCGCAAATTCTTCATTACATCGGCATTGGCAGTAGTAACGTCGATGCTCGCACCATCAAATGCTGCAATATAACGCATCAGGTTGGTCCTCGGAATTTTGTGTGCCGTCGCAGATTGTCGAACGCTGTTGTGATGTATTTTCACCGACTTGATCGCCTCAAAATGTTGTCGAAATCAACAATTTTCTCTTGTTTGGGATAGTACCGCGGCATATTGACTAAAAAAAATTTTTCGGAGCACGAAACTATCAGGAAATGTTGAAAAACTATTGTGTTGTTGAAATTCTGCACGAAAAATCACTTATACACGTCAAATATATGAAGTTAGCATGTCAAATGTAAAAAACTATGTGGCCCGACATTCCCCGTAATAAGTGGCCCGAGATTCCCCAAACGCTCATATTTGCAAAATGGCGGTGGATAATGAACACAATGTAAATTCGTGCAAAATTTCTTTTGTGTGTCGAAGGCTAAAGGCTCAACTAATATTATAAACATATTTACCTGGATGAATTTATTGGAAAATGTGAAAAAAAATCAACTGTACACCGTGTTGAAAAAAAACTTTCGGAGTATCGAATTTCTTTTTGTTGTCGCAGAGAGGTTATAACACGTGTTCACAGCTGGAGTGCTATATAGAAACTGAGCTTAGTATGAGACGAGCCGATGACAGTTGGTTGCAGCTGTCAACCTATACTAGGGAAAAAAATATCGGCCCGGGATTCACCTGCCCAACATTCCCCACCTTCCCCTACATATTTATCACATATATTTTTTACCTACAAATCAGTTAATTACGGTTACGATAATTAGCTTGCAATGTTAATTATTCTTAATTATATGTATTAATATTAATAAATAACAACAACCCATCTGGAAAAATTAGGAACAAAAAAGGCATTGTAGAGGTTTTTTATATCTCAGTTGTACTTTCTACCTACCCATCAAATGTATGTTTAATTCCTACCCATGTTATTACCTAAGTTTTGTTTTGCACTTACCTCACATTTAATTAGGGTCTTAAAACAAGATAATTTAAAAATTAGTGCTCTATTGTTATTAGTATATAATAAAATATGTGTATGTGGTTCGTAAGGGATTTAATTATTTTAAGGCAAATAAAAAAAAACTATTTTGCTCCTTATTCTTATGCTACGTATTATTAACATAATTTAGATTTATTTAGAATATATTATAAAATAAGGTAGAATAATAATTAGTTCCGCTACACCTACAAATTATATTACATTGCGGAGAAAATTGGTTCGCTATTTAATGAAAAAAGTAAATCATAATTTTGTCATGATATTTAGCCGAAGTTGCCCATATACATATGAACTTGATTTTGATTGGTCGATTTGTATAGCAGTCCGACCTTAACAATTCTTTTGAATATTAAAGCGATATATTGGGCAATAATCTATGCTAAATTTCAAGAAATGTTTCTTGCCACATAAGAACTTAATTTTGATTTTTCAGTTTGTATGGCAGGTTTTGTTATCCGATCTGCAAAAATTTCTTCAACTATTGTAGCGTTGCCTTAGAGCATAAACCACGACAAATTTGCAGAATATACAAGTATATCGTTAACTATAAAGTATCCAATGTAAGCATTTTACTCCGACCGTTCAGTTTGTATGGAAGCTATATGCTATAGTAATCCGATGTGAATAATTTTTTCGGAGATTACAGTGTAGTCTTAGAAAATAGTCTATACCAAATTTCGTGAAGATACCACGTTAAATGCGAAAGTTTTCCATTCAAGCCCTTGGTTCCGATCGTTCAGTTCGTATGGCAGCTATTTGCTATAGTTAACCGATCTGAACCATTTCTTCTAATATTACATTATTTCTATGAACAATAACTCATACCAAATTTCGGGAAAATATATCGTTAAATGTGAAAGTTTTCCATACAAGAACTTAATTCCGATCGTTCAGTTTGTATGGCAGCTATTTGCTATAGTTAACCGATCTGAACAATTTCTTCGGAGATTATATATTTTTGCCTTAAGGACTAATCCATGCCAAATTTCGTAAAGATAGCACATTAAATACGAAAGTTTTCCATACAAGCCCTTGACTCCGATCGCTCAGTTTGTATGGTAGCTATATACTATAGTTAACCGATCTGAACAATTTTCTCGGAGATTACATTTTTGCCCTAGAAAATAATCCATACCAAATTTGGTGAAGATACATTGTCAAATGTTTTCCTTATAAGAACTTGATTCCGATCGTTCAGTTTATATGGCAGCTATGTATATGTTATAGTGGTCCGATATCGGCCGTTCCGACAAATGAGCAACTTCTTGAAGAGAAAATGACGTTTGCAAAATGTCAAAAGGATATCTTAAAAACTGAGGGACTAGTTCGTATATATACAGACAGACGGACATGGCTAAATCGACTCAGCTCAACATACTGATCATTTATTTATATATATATACTTTATATGACCTCCGACGGTTCCTTCTGGCTGTTACAAACATCGTGACAAACTTAATATACCCTGTTCAGGGTATAAAAAAAAATCAAAAGCATATGCGCAAATAAAAATTCGATATCATACATTCATATATATATATCACCTATACCACAATAACATACAAAGAGCATAACTTGCTCTTTCTCTCAAAGCAATATATTTCAAATTCCTACATACATATATCTAAAATTAAAGATTATTAAATTCACCTTTCGCGGCTTCGTATTACTGCGAACATATGTATGTATATACATTAGACCTGTCCTTAAAATTCAAAATGTATTCTATGTTTACAGAATGGGTTATTTTTTTTTTCTTTTTATATAAAATGTTTAAAAAAAAAATTGGGGACAATCGGATTATGGGAAGACGGCGCGTAAACGTTTTAAAATTAAAAATTGCCTTCCTCTAGGAAAAAACAAGTTTTATTTATTCAAGTATCAATTTTTCTTTTAGTGTATTATTTTTCTCCAATTTCAGCCCTATCACGCAATCCATCGTAGCAAAGCTACTAATACGAATGTCCGCTACGAATACGAACAATTTGCTATCATTGAATTCATGTGAATTCGAAACTTTTGTTGCCAGACTTAATTTTGAATTTTGACATTTCGAAATCAGCTGTGTAGAAGAAAAAATAAAAATTTTTTTAATAAAAGTGGAAACGTTTATATTGAAATTGATTTACGAACAAAAAATATGTATTCGCTAACGTTTTCATTTATGTTGCTTGAGGAAGAACGTGAGAGAAGTCGGCGTGATATAAAAATTCACCGAAAATCACTGAGGGACAGGAGTAACCCTTTCGATGTGGACGAAACAATGTACAGTTCATAAATCCATAAAAATTCATTGTTAAATTTTATTAAAATTATTTTTCTAAAACAGGTTTATTAAAAACTATCGCTTAAAGAAGGCGGCCTTTACGTATGTCCTCGATGTTCTAGAGAGGAATGCAAGTTCTTCAAGATCGTCGTCTATATCTTTACTTTATCGATTGTCTTCAGTTTTACGGTTTTTAGCTGAAGGAGGCTATCAACATGGAGTGGGTAAAGACTTCGATATTCCAATGGCTCAGTAAACATTTTGTTGCATCTTAAAAGAAGTATTGGGATTGCTTCAGTTTCATTTGTGCCCTCAGTGGATAAACCTCGATTTAAGTGATGTTGAAAAAAGGGAAGCGAAAAGGATTTTTTTTCAGAAATACGGATTTCTAGGCGCGATTTTATGTGTAGACGGGACACATATTAAAATCGTTGCTCCAACTAAAGATAAGTTTCTCTATTATAACCGCAAAGGATACTTTAGTATCAATGCCATGATTGTAAGTTTGGTGACAAATTCGCATTTCAAACCGAAATCAAATCTTAATCAATGTTTTGCAGATTTTGCAGAATGCTCAGTTTCCTGGCAGCAATCACGACTCCCACATATGGAATATCAGCAATGCTCGTTATTTTCATGAGAAAAAGTACCTCGATGGTGAACGAAACACTTGGCTTTTGGGTATTATACATAAAAACATATATATTACAAAAATTACCAAAATTTTATATTTGTACAGGAGATGATGGATATGCCTTAGAACCATGGTTAATGACACCATTCCGTACCCCTCCCTCAGGAAGCCCAGAAGAGAAATATAATAAGATACATGCAAAAGCGAGAAATATCGTTGAAAGAACAATAGGAGTTTTTAAAATCGATTTAGGTGACTTCTGGGTGCTCGTGAGCTTCACTACGAGCCATGGAAGGCATCTCAAATCGTTAATGTTGCGGCAGCGTTACACAACGTCTGCATTCACTATCGCGTGAATGATGAAAGTTTAGAAAATAATCCGTAACCAAATATTTTTACAGAAAGTAATGAAATTCTTTCATCGACTTATAATGATGCAGCTTCACAAATCAGAGAAGCTATATGTGCAACACTTACCCGAGTATAATATCCTAAATAAATATTAACACAAAATATTTATAGTTTTAATGAAGTATTTATTTAATCAATTTAATTATTTTTTGTCATTGCTTGCAATTTTTTTTTCTTCTATCTCTAGCATTTGTTGTTTAATAGAATTTTTAGCAGCTATCAAATTTTCCATGGCTGTGTTGTGCCTTCTCATTTCTTCCACTTCCGCCTTTTTGAAATCATTTTGCATTTCCAATGCTCTGCCTACTTGTCGCATACGTAATGAGAGGTCGTCCAACTTATCGATAACTTTTTCTTGGAATTCTTTCTGAATCGTTAGTTGCTCTTTAAGCAAATCGGCTGTACTTGTTTCCGGTGGACTAGTAGTACGTCTAGGCAGTGCTGGACTGCAGGTCACCGATGGCATTGAAACGTCAGCCTTCGTCTCATTGCCCACTGTATTCTCTATACCTCTTGAGCTTGTTTCCAATGCCGTTAGCGCTATTATCGCTTCCTCTAACTCATTGAAATGGTGCTGCCTGTTTCTGCCGCCACCAGTAGCTGACTGCTCCTTTTTATTTTCGAACAATTTCCTTTTTATATAGGCCTTCCAGTCAAGCCATACCTAATAAAAAATAATTCAAATTTAAACAATTTTGGTTAAATAAGAAATGAATCAACTAATGCAGAACGAAAGTAAATATTTCAAAATTGCTTAAACAATTTTGGTTAAATAAGAAATGAATCAACTAATGCAGAACGAAAGTAAATATTTCAAAGTTTAACTTCAAGTAAGTTTCATTTTAATCGGTGGATTATTTTATGATGTATGGCTGTGTAAACAAAAAATGTATGGTTTTTTACCACATTTTGCCCGAATGCCACGCCCCCTTTATATATTTCTTCACATTATAATGACATAAACCTTCCTCTTCAAGCAATCTATCTATTAAAAAAAAAGGGATAAAAATCAGTTGCTTAGTTTTCAAGATTTAAACATTTAAGGGGACATAAGGACAGAAAAAGTGACTTTGTTTTATAATATGTAGTGATATACTGGAAGAAATACCCAATCGACATTGGGTACAATTATATAACAATAAATACATATAACAAAAAAAAATTTTTGTAACACATAAAATTTGTACAAAAGTGTATTGTCACGTATGTAGATACGCTAATTGCTTCAAAGTCCATATTGGCACATGCTCCGCGATACCCTCTGGATTTTGGCTAACAAAACCAAGCAGAATTGCTTATAAAATATATTCAAAGTCCATATTGGCATATCCCCGCAATACCCCTTGATTTTGATCAACAAAAACAAGCAGGATTGTGTAAAAAACCAAAGCGTAATACATATGTACATACATGCATACATATGTAGAAAGTGCAGTGATCTCTAAAACAAGCGCTCAATTGAGCATAATAAATAAAAGATCCACAGGTATACCCTATAGGACATTTGGACATAAAATATATATAAAACAAATGTACATAGAAAAATAAACATATAAAATATTTCCGGTCAACAATAAATTATTAAATCAAATTTAAGCGATATTGTATATACATATGTACGTGTAATATTTTACGTGATTTGGAAAAATCTTGATAATTCGGGTTGTGGAGCACGGTGCTCGTTCGTTCCAAAAATGTGGTTGGCCGTGGGAAAACGGTTGGCGCAAACGATTCCACAAGTATTAAATAAAAAACAAAAGTTTCATATAATAAATATGTTTAATTATAAACAAATTGGAAACACACTTACCACGTCTGTATCGCAGCGTTGTCGCAAAAGGAGAGAGCGCGCAACTTTTCTGTTAAAGTTTAGTTGCGCGCGAATTAATCTTCGAAAAAACTTCGAAAAAGAAGAAAAGAAAGGATTGCTCTGCCGATACAGACGTGGCAAAAGAAATTGTGCGGGGCGGCGTCAACATTCTCCCCGCCTTGCAGTATTACTGCAAATGCAGTTTACAATAAATTACTTAAAACTAACTTAACTAACTGGCTCCTGCACTTCTTCTTCCACGTCTTCTTTGCAGATGGGGTGGCCGACGAGACGAATCGGTTCGGTCCGGGAAATGCCGCTGAGATGAATCGAATCTCAGTCGGTCATTGCCATGCCGCCAATTTGCATAGAAGTCAGCACCTTCCGAGGTCGGCGAGACGAATCGAGTCTAACTCGATCCTGGGTAGGTGGTGAATGTGAGAGGCGTTGGCAGCCAGTGCACTTTATTGTGCCGATGTTATATGACGCCGGATATTATATATCCCAGCGACGTATTTAGGGCGATGAGTTGGTCCATTGCCGCTGGTTGTAACCCGGGCAACATGAGCCGGGAGTAAACGTCCGCTCCCAAAATTATCTCGACTGGCGCTGACTTGTAGAACGTTGTCGGGCTAATCATGGCATGCACTGTTATTAACTTGGTTGCAGTTCGAACTCTTATAAAAGCGGTTGGTGACAGCGCAATTTTTTGCTGCCAAGGTAGTGTTGCGAGCCTGTCCATAATGAAACGGTGTGCATCGGCTTGACGACGAGTGACTCGTCCACGCCTTCGCTTCGGATGGGGTGGCCGGCGGAACGAATTGAGTTCCCCTCGGTCCGGACAATGTCGCTGAGACGAATCGAGTCTCAGTCGATCGTTGCCATGCCGCCAATCCAAAAGGAAGTTACCAGCATGTCGAAGTCGGCGAGACGACTCGAGTCTGGCTCGATCTTGGGCGTGTGGTATGCGGGGAGGCTTCGTTGGTCAGTCCTTTCTTTCGGACGCTTGACTGATGACGTCGGTTGACATCGTTGATAGGGGTCCGAATCCTAACTGTCTGTTTACGCTGCTATTCTGCTGCTGCACCTTATCGGCACCTTCGTCATAATTCTTTAGCAGCTGGTATAGAACTGTGCGTTATTTGCGCATGCTGTGACAATTGTATTTTGTCATTTGTGATTGGGTCTTCTGCTGTTTAACCGGTGGTTTTTTCTGGTATTTCTTGAATACTTGTATAAGTTCGCCCTTGACATCGAGTCGTATCTCTTCGGGTACACGTTTGATCTCCTCGTAGAGCGAGAGCAAGAAGAGCCTATCGGGATCACGATTCTTTCGTCTTTTTACTCTTGCGGATTCTCGTTGCATTGTGGCTGCGGCATGTGGTTGGCGGCGCAACAGATGCGAGTGGAGGCCGCTGTGGAAAGCCTACAGGTGTGGCATCGAATTCTGTTGTTGCGACGAACTACTGCCAGATATGTGGTCACCGTTGTGCGATTTCATCCCAACGCCGGGTGTTCGAAATGCGTATCGGTGTGATTCGTTGAGCCGGGCGCATCATTGTTACCCTAATTCTGTTGTTGCTGCTGCTGCTGTTGAGGCTGTTGATGTTGTTTCTGTTGTATAAATATATAATTAGAATCTATTTTAATACGAAAATTGTTTTGTGTTTGATGTTTAGTTATTACTGAATTTTGTCCGTCGCCTTGGCCATTTATCTTCCTTTCTTCGGAGGGAACGGAACCTGTTAAGACCCAACCGAACACTGTTCGTTGTGCAGCAAGGCATCCAAAAATTTTCGATTTTACCCCATTTAGTATAATTTTCGGGTAAAGATCTGCTCCGATCAACAAGTCAACCTTTTGACTCGTATAGAAATTATTATCCGCTAAGGGGATATTGGGTAACCTTTTGACAATTGAAGGGTTAATTGATCTGGATGTAAGCAGTCCAACAGTACCAACGCTTCCGCTTTTAGTCGTAAACTTTTGTTACGGGGCGAGCCAATTGTGATCGAGCATACCGATTGAACTCGTCCTGATACGGTATTATTCAACCCTGAAACTCGGGCGCTGACCTTTTTGCTTGTCAGATTTAAGCGTGTCTGAAGACTGTTGCTTGCGAAGGTTGCTTCAGATCCCGAGTCAATCAGGGCTCTGACAGTGAAGGTGCTCTCGTTGTGACATATGGTCACCATGGCTGTACCTAAGAGCATGCTTCGACTGGTAGGCACATTTGAAGTATTGGCCTTAATAGAGGCCACATGAGATTTAGTAGAAATCTCAGTAGTGTCGGTGCTGTCGGATATCTGAGCTATATCCTCACTCTGATCCCGATGGATCATAGAGTGATGTCTCTGTTTACATTTATTACAATTAAACATACTCTTACAGTTTTTGACTTCATGTTAGTCCGATAAACAATTTAGGCAGACGTGGAGTTTTCTGACAGCATTTAATCGTGCATTAGGCTGCATCTCAATGAATCGCCGACAAGTTTTCAAAATGTGCGATTGAGATGAGCACAGTTTACATTTGACATTGTTTGTCTTGGCGTGATGGGCATTGAGGGGTTTAGATCCAATCCTTGACTGCAAGGTTGGTATCCGATCTTCACCATCAGCTGAATTAATATTGGGTTGAGTACTCAACTCGCCTTTGAGGTTTGATACTCTCTCTAGCGTTTTAACCCGTTTGGATAGAAACTTGTCTAACTCAACCCATTTTGGGATCTCTGAATCCGAGTCCAGAGATTGTTCCCAAAGCGACAGTGTATAGTCCGGCAGTCGGATAGAACACAAGTACGTAAATATGGCATCCCAGCTATCTGTATTGATGCCATGTATTTGTAAAGCTGAAATGCAGCTTTTAATCTCCCGCTGTAAATTTCTGAGTTCGGTCTCAGATTCTGTT
>CM050322.1:42062367-42088612 GCA_027475135.1 Bactrocera correcta | reverse complement strand
GTATGATTTATGTACATACATATACATAAATATATATGTGTATATTGCTAGTTTTTTTTATATATTATGATAGTATTTTACACAGATATGTATATGTATGTACATATTATACACATATCACATGGGCATACATACATATAAGTACATATCTACTACATCAATCATAGGATATAATTAAAAATTTGGTCTTATTTTAACATTGAGTAAAAGATTGCCTTATATAAAATAGTTAGTTAATTAATTAAAAACTAATCAATTTGTGAAAAATAATTTACAAATCAATACATACAATTGCACATAAACGTATAAAAATATACATAAGCCAAAAGGCCGGCATGCCGCTGTAAAATCGAAGTAAGTCTGTGAGTATATTTTTCATTAAATGCTCAGCTCTGTTCACGCGCCACTGTTAAAAATTTCTCCTTCTTAGCTAGCTGTGGTGAAATGCACCCATCGCATTTTGTTAGCTTTTGACAGTTTACACGCTTGTCCGTTGTTGGACCTTCTCTATAAATATACGTTCTCTGCTTATATGATTGATCAGCTGAACCCTTTCACTTTGTTCACGGGGTTACTGTCTTTCTGGGATGGCTGCTGCGCTGCCTTGCCTTTGCTGCTTTGCCTATGCTGCTTGCCTATGCCGCTCTCACTTTTCGGCTTGGCCTGTGCTGCTCTGCCTATGCTGCTTGCCTATGCCGCTCTGCCTTTGCTTCCTTTGCTGCTCTCACTTCGCTGTTTGGCTTTCTTGCTGTCGCTCACTTCACTTTTCTGCTTGGCCTGCGCTGCTGGTCTGTGCTGCTTTGCCTTTGCTGCTCTCCCTTTGCTGCTCTCACTTCACTGTTTGGCTTTCTCGCCGTCGCTCACTTCACTTTTCTAATTTTTTAGTGTCACTCACTGCACTTTGTATTTTTTTGTTTGCACTCGCGAAACTGCAGCTGCGTTATTGCTGCTTGCCTTTATGGCTATTCGAGCAATATATGGGAAGGCAAAGTTGAGCGACTAAACTTAAATTAATCATAAGAAAAACCAAAAAACCGAGAGAGATTTTTGACGCTCCAGACGATTTGGTGCGTCCAAGAAATTTATAATTTTTTCTCGAATAACAGAGTGTGTGGTTTTTTTGCAAACTGAAATAAGTGCATTTGCCAGGTGAATTTGTTGTTGTACTTAAATGTACAATCTTGTGCTTTGATTTTGTGGGTAGAGTGTCAAAAATAAGGTCTCCACTTCACACAGCACAATGGGTTTTGTACAAGTTATTTATTTATTTGATTACATTAAAATACAAAAACTTTTTAGCAGCGAGCCATGTGTGTTTTATTGAAAGTCAAACTTAGGACTAAATACAAAAATTTTCTTACGGCTAACTTAAGCTAGCAAGTCACGTTGAAATGAAGTCGTTGTTGTTGTTGTTGTTGGAAGGCAGCACTGACGTTCTCAGGTAGCGGCGGTGCTGTCTCATCATTTACTTCGGATGCGCGTGTGGTGTCGTTTAGCCGTGGGATAGCGACCGCTGTCCAGGTCGCATGCTTACGTAAGCTTGTAAAAGCTATGTAAGCCAATTTCGGCGTATGGTGCGTTAACTCCTCCCCCTTTAGAACATGCAGCGTCCTCGTTGGATGTCCTTGAAATATCGTCAAGTGTAGGGGCTGGTCCTTTCGTTGGTGTAAGATTAGTATTGACCTGAATACGAAGTTCTGTTTTTCGTTTGAGGAGGATCTTCCTTGCTATCATTACAAACAGGGCAAAAAGTAATAGTATTATTGCTGTGGATCCAGTGAATAGGCTGATTTTGTATTTAGAGTTGATGGCATCGATTTGTTGGATATTTGCAACGTTAAGGTCCTTCAAATATTGCAGAGAGAGGACTTCTTCGAGATGTGCTGTAACGTCTGCTGATTTGATGATAGCTGGTAGGGGTTGTGCAAGAACTTGATTTCTATTTGTATAATTCTTGTTTTCAATAGTTAAACTTGCGTTATCGTATTTTATCAGGAAGGTTCCTTGTAGACTGATAACCTCATTGTCTATCTTCAGCGACCCATTATAGCCGTTGATAAGCAATAAACCCGGTGTTACCTCTTCTATTGTTGGTATGTGGTGGTTATTGACTAAAGTGCAGTTGGATGCGTAACCCTTTAGTAGATTTGGAACGCAGCTGCTTTTCGTGACTTTTTCTAAATTATCTTGCTTACAAATTATTAAATCGTTAACATTATTACAGCTATTTTTGACACCAAATATGTCTTTATTACAAACAATTAAATTTTCGTATTTAAGTTTAATAGCCTTATTTCCTAGATTTACAGGTTTTGTTATTATTGATTTACAAAGCTCTTGACTTGTCAAGGGAAATTTTACAATATAAATGATAGATGATAAATTTGATGCAATTTTGACATCGCTAAATTCAATAGCTTCGATTACATTTATGTAAGGCGTATTTTGTTTTTCTAATGTTTCCTTGATTACAACTAATTCTTCATTTGATAACATAAACGAGTTTACAATTCCAGCTTTCGCCCACTGGATAGAATAATCTATATTTGTTAGCTCTTCTTTAATTAAATTTAGTTTTCTTTCAATTCCTTTTTCTACTTCTAATTTGACAATGTCATTTGACTTAATTTCATTTATTATTACATTAGAAATATACGTCAGATTGTTTATTCTTTCTAGAATAGACTTATTAATTATTACTTGTTGGTTATTATTAACTAACAGGTTATTTATTTTGTTGTTTAATATTATCAAATCTTCATGGTCTGGGGATCCGGCCAACCATTTCCAGGCTGTGCCAAGAGAATCTATTGCTCGCTTGGTTCTTTTGGGTTTGAGCTGGGATAATAGGGATCGGATGGATTTTTCTTCTTGGGATAAGAATGAATAGCTACGGCTTTTCCTTGTTACGTAATGTTCTATTGAGGAATGTATTTCGTTGAGCACGGAGTCGTATAGGTCGAGGTTAATGGTATGTATCAATCTGAATGTTCCGGTCTGGACCTTTGCGGTTCCTATTTCTATCGTTACTAAGTGGCTGTTCGTATAGTCCAAAATTTTAACTTCTGCATTGCACAAGGCAAGCAAGATCCTGAAAAATTGAGTGTATTATTTTTTTATGAAACTTTTGTGAACGGTGCGACCTGATTTAGTTACAATCGTGTTGCCTTTATCTTCTTGAACTACAGGGTAGGCCATTTAAAGTTGACCCATCTGGCAACGCTGTAACTTTTAACAGCGCTGACAAATCGGCTAATGTCATACCGCGTTAGAAGCGTCATTCGAAGACAATTTATACCATGGAACAGTACACTCCAAAAGAACGCGCTGAAATTGTTCAGCTTTATATTCAAAATAACTTTTCAATTGTGTTAACTCAACGTGCGTTTCGCAACAAAAATAAAGTGAAAAGTGCCCCAGTTAAGAACACAATTAAGTTTTTATACGCAAAATTTGTGAACACCGGTAATCTCAGTAATGCCAGTCATGCATCCAGACAACGCACAAGACGTTCTGATGAAAATATCGAAGCTGTACGAGCCAGTATTGAGGAGACTCCATCGACATCGAGTTATCGCCGCTCTCAGGAATTAGACATCTCTCGCACCACTCTCCGACGCATAATTCATACAGATTTGAAGATGTTTCCATATAAAATTCAAATGGCACAAAAACTAAACCCAGCTGATTATCCGCGACGCCTTAATTTTGGCAAATGGGCCATCGAAATGGCTGAAAACGAACTTGACTTTTGGCGAAAACTCATCATGTCAGACGAGGCACATTTCTCGTTGAATGGAGGCGTAAACAAGCAAAATTGCCGATTTTATGCCACCGAAAATCCTCAATTAATTGAAGAACAGCCTCTTTACGACCAAAAAGTAACAGTTTGGTGCGGTGTTTGCGCGAATATGATCATCGGACCGTATTTTTTCGAAGACGATGATGGAGCCACGACAACAGTCAATGGTGAGCGTTATCGAGCCATGATAACGGATTTTGTGATACCCATTATTCGCGAAAATGACATGGATAACTTCTGGTTTCAACAGGACGGGGCTACATGCCATACAGCTCGACCAACAATCAATTTATTGCGACCATTTTTCCCCGGGCGATTGATATCGAAAAATGGTGATGTTGACTGGCCACCGAGATCACCAGATTTGACGCCACCAGACTTTTATTTGTGGGGTTATTTGAAATCCAAGGTATACGCTAATAAGCCAAAGACCTTAGCTCAACTGAAAGCCAACATTCGACGTGAAACAGCCGCCATATCATCCGAAACATTGGCCAAAGTCATGGAAAATGTCGAAAAAAGAGTGCATTTATCTGTCAAAGCTAAAGGTGCCCATTTACGCGATCTAATTTTTAAATATTAGCTGAAACAAATCCCCTTGGACAAAATAAATTATTATTGAAATGAACAAAAAACATTGTTTTCTTTTGTTATTTTTTTTTTAGAAACAAATGGGTCAATTTTAAATGGCCTACCCTGTATTTCTTTTTTATAACGGGGCGTTAATTTATTGCCTAGTCTTTTATTTATTTGAACGTAAATAGCGTCTTCGTTATTGTATGTCTTAAAATCAGTTCTACTCTTATTATGAAGTTCTAGGTCTTTTTCTTGTTTGTTTTTGAGATTTTTAATATTTTCTTGTCTGTCTAATTCGAAAGGATTAGGTCCGACTGTTCTTCCAAAAAATACTTCTACAGGCTTTCTTTTTGTAGTGGAATGAATGGAATAATTATATTTATACAAAGACCTATTAAGAAGATCTTCAAAGTCGGTATGGGTTTTCTCTGCCTTAGTACATCTCAGTACTTCGGTGAGTGTTGAATGGAATCGCTCTATCTGTCCGTTTGTTGAACTTTTGTACGGTGGGGTTTTGAAGATTTCTATTCCATATTGGTTTTCCAACATAAAGGTTATAGAAGCTGAGCTTAATGATTTTTCGTTGTCAATCACGATTTTCTCAGGAATTCCAAATGATGTCAAGATTTCTCTTAAGGGTGTTTTTATATCTTCGGATGCTCTAGAAGGTACGACTTTTGCTTGAGCATATTTTGAGAACTTATCTATTGCTGTGAGCACTGTCTTGCTATTAGTGTAGTAAAGGTCTATATGGACAAGTTGGCCTGGGTAATTAGGAATCGGAGTAGCTTTCAGGATGGGTTTTACGGGGTGTCTTTCATATTTATTTTCTAAGCAGATTTTACACTGTTTTGTAATTCGTTTTATTTTGGCGTTCATTTGTGGGAAATAGCATCTTTCTAAAAGTTGTGCTTTATTTTCTGTGGGGTTGCGATGAGCTCTATTATGTTCGTTGATTATTTCCGTTTCTTGTGCGGATTCGTCTATAATGTCTTTTGTAAATTTTCGGGTGTAACGTACCCTGTATCTACTAAAATGAATTTGATAAATTGTTTGGATTTTGCCTAAGATGCTGTCTTCAGTTTTTATGCAATTTGTTACTGAAGGATTGAGCTATCTTTTTAATATGGTAGCAAGACTTTCTTCCGTAAAATCTCTTTCAATTATGATATGCCTGTGATAGGTAGGAAAGGGTATTTTAAATTGGTATGAAGATGGTTCACCTGTTGAATTAAAGATTTGATTTTTAAAGGCATTGATTGGGGCGTCAGTATATGGAATTAAGGTTTGAGCTGAACTTTCGTCACTGTGTTGTGTTGCTGACATGGAATTTATTTGCTGTGGTGGTCTAGAAAGTGCGTCTGCCACAATATTGTTACTGCCAGGTTTGTATTTAATCTCATGATTATACTCTTCTAATATCGCTTTCCATCTTTTCAGCTTATTGTTGGTATTTTTGTTACTGAGTGAATGTGTTAACGGTTGATGATCTGTGAAGATTTTTACTGTGGTTGATCCATAAAGGTAATTCCTAAAAGTTTTTAAAGCCCATATTATGGCTAGAAGTTCTTTTTCGTTAGTCGCGTAGTTTTCTTCAGTCTTTGTCAGTGTTCTGGAAATGAACGTTATGGGTTTGCCGTCCTGCTCTAGGACTGCTCCTATTGCGTGGTTTGATGCGTCGGCTGTCAAGTGAAATTCTTTTTCGAAGTCTGGGTATTGTAACATGACGTCAGAAGATACTAGTGATTTTTTTAATTTATTAAATGCTTCTATTGCTTTATTATCGAGAGTAATTTTAATTTTGGATGAAAGATTTTTGGACATACGTCCCTCTTCCCCTCTCAAAAGTACGGTTAGAGGTTTGGCAAGTTTTGCATAATCTTTAATAAAACGGCGGTAATAACCAGATAGTCCTAGAAAGGATCGGAGTTCTTTTAAAGTTTGTGGGGGTGGAAAGTCTAAAATTGCTTTTACTTTTGTTGGATTTGTTTTTATTCCGTTTTGAGAAATGACAAATCCTAAAAACTCAACTTCCGTCTTTAAGAATTCGCATTTGTCAATCTGGATTTTCATATTAGCTTTTTGTAGAGTTCGGAAAATTGTTTCAACATTTTTTAGATGGGAGTCTTCGTCTTTGCCAAAAATGATTATGTCGTCTATGTAAACGAAGCATATTTTGCCGATATATTCTCTGAGTATATCGTCTAATGCTCTTTGAAAAATTGAGGGTGCGTTTTTTAGGCCGAAGGGAAGTCTGGTAAATTCATATTTACCATTGTTGACAGAGAAAGCTGTCTTCGCAATATCCGATTCAACTAATGGAATCTGATGGAAGCCACTTTTCAGGTCAAGAACTGTAAAGAATTTGTTTTGTCCGAGTTGAGAGAGTACCTCATTTGTATCTGGGATAGGATAACGATCGGCTATCGTAACTGTATTAAGTTTGCGGTAGTCAATTACCATTCTGTACTTCTTTGTGCCAGATGCATCAACTTTTTTCGGTACTATCCAGATTGGGGAGTTATAGGGGGATCGAGAAGGCCTTATTATACCATCCTCGAGTAATTTTGTCAATTGTTTTTCGACTTCATCCTTAAGGGACATGGGATAAGGGTAATATCTGGAATATACTGGATCTTGAGTGGTCGTCTTAATTTCGGCCCTTACAACGGTAGTGTAAGTTAATTTTTCGTCTGGGTCGGAAAAAAGTTGCGGGTATTTGTTACATAAATTTCGGAGTTTTTCTGTCTGTCCAAGTGTGAGATGTTCCGTTCTAATTTCGATATTATTTATTGATTTTGCTGTTTGCTGTTTGATGACGACTTTTATGTTATTTTTTAATAGCATATAATTTTTTGAAGTGAAAATTATTGCTTCTAACTGCTTAAGGCTGTTATTACCTAGAATTCCATGAAAGGATTTAAGGGTAGGTAGAAGGAAAAATTTTAGATTTTCGTCGTTAAGTCCAAAAAGGTTAAGAAAAGTGTGATGCGTGATTTCGATGTTCCCTCTTACTGAGCTGGCATAGAAATTTTCGTTGTTTAAAATGGGGATTTTGGCAAGTTGGGGTTGAATATAGTTCTTGTTAGAACCTGTGTCTATTAAGAATTTCAGGATTTCTCCGTTACCATCTTTACATTGAAAGTAGGGTAACGTTGAATTTGTTAACCTAAAAAATGAATGTCGGTAAATTCGCTAGAATCTTCTGCCGGGGTATTGTCGTGTGAAGTGTACTGATTATAGTAATCTTCCCATGGTTGTCCGTCTTGCTCTTCGTTCTGCTGTTCTGGGTCATTAATAGTATTGTCAATGGGTTCAATATGGTTAATTCTGTGCTGTTTGTATGGTTGGTGTACTTGGTTTGAAATCGTGTTCGGTCGCTTTCCGGCGAAGCCGTTATTGTTCGGTCTGTTCATGTAATTTACTTGTTTTGTCCTTTGCGAATCATCTATTTCCATTGGAATTGGGGGTTTGGGTTGAATTGGTCTTGGTGGTAGGTTCTGTTGGTAATTGGGTCTAGGTGGCGGATTTTGGTATTGATTGGGTCTAGGTGGTGGGTTTTGGTATTGATTGGGTCTTGGTGGTTGATTTTGCGGGTAGGTTAGGTATCGTTGGTATTGAGGATACTGTTGATATTGGGGCTGTAAAGTTTTATATGCTGTTTGTTGCATGAGAGGCATTGGATGTGGTATGTGGGCAAGACTTGGATAAAAGGCTTGCGTTGAGTGCTGTTGCTTCCTTGGTGGAAGTGGTGGTGGGTGTGATTTCCGGGATGTGGGTTGGTTCCCGAAGGCGTGCTGAGTTCTGAAGTTTTGGTTCTCCAATCTCATACACAACTGGAGTGCTTGGGGTAGATCGGTCGGCTCTTTGATTCCAAGTAATTTTGGAAGTTCGCCGTTTAGTCCCCTAACAAATGTGTCCAATGCTTTATCGCGGTAGGTTTTCGTCAGTATGTTTACGGACTCTGGTCCTATTTCGAGGCAAGAAATTTTGTTTAAAATTAAGGAAAGATGTGAGAACACATCTTGGTAAAATTCGTTTATTGTTTTATTGCCTTGATATAAAGATGACATTTGGTATTCTAAAGAGCTGATGTCGCGTTTGTCGGCGTAATGTGTGTTGAGGCATTTCGAAATGGCCTCCCAGTCCAGAGGAGTGTTGTAGGATTCCAAAGCGACGTCGGCATTCCCCGTGATTTTATTTCGTATGACATTTAAAATGCCGAAATAACGTGGAGTACCTTTTTCGCTATTGTATATTTTCAGAATTCTCTCAACACTTTTTTTCCAAGAAGCAAACTCTCTTGGATCAGCAGAAAAGTCTCTTAAGCACCTTACAACGTCTGGTATCCTATCGAGTCCTGTCAAGTTTCCTGCATGTCTGGGGTCTATTGTTTGATCCGTTACTATTGTGCTTGTTGGGTGGATAATATTCTGAATCAATGATGGTGCTTCTGCCGAAATCACTTGGTATACTATATTGCGAATTATATTGGCTAATTCTGGGGTTACCTGGGGGTTAGTGGATGGTGGTGGTACATTGGTATTAAGGATGGGGGGTCTGATAATGGATTCGGGATTGCTCATTTTGAAGTTTTTTAACTCGAAAAATTTGATGAAGGTTTGAGAATAATCAAAAAATTAAAATTGAAGTTATGTTTTATTCTTATGTTACCAATTTGTAACTACGTTTTGTCTTTATTGGATTTATCAATCTCTGGAGGGTCCCATTGGTGAATCGCAGAGTTGTTTTTAGTGTTATAAGAACTGGAACTGATCCGGGTTCTTTATTTTATTTTATTATAAGCTGTACAAGCTTTTTGTTATAGTTTAGATTGAAAAAATTCTGTTTTGTATTTTTTTTTTCTAGATCTACGCTAACAATTCACTTCTGTGTAATAAGTTGCTTAATTTATTATAAGTTTCTCTCGACTAAATTTCACTAAAAGATTTACTGTTTCACTTATTTTTATTGAATTAAACTTTTATTTCTATTCACTTAAATTCTTATTTACGTTCTTACATTAAAGTCCAACGGCGTATTGGATTTTTCCTTTTTGCCGGGGCTACTTGGGGTCCAACGTTGCGCACTCTTCGTTGGGTGCGGGCTTTCTTCCACCGAAGTTATCCCTTTTGGTTCTGCTGTCACGTCCTGTTTAGTAGTTTGAGCCGCAGCGCGAGGCACTTCTTAAGGGCCTTTACTCGATTAACTTATTCAGTCGCGACTAGCACGTTGGGCGCCAGTTATTTATTTATTTGATTACATTAAAATACAAAAACTTTTTAGCAGCGAGCCATGTGTGTTTTATTGAAAGTCAAACTTAGGACTAAATACAAAAATTTTCTTACGGCTAACTTAAGCTAGCAAGTCACGTTGAAATGAAGTCGTTGTTGTTGTTGTTGGAAGGCAGCACTGACGTTCTCAGGTAGCGGCGGTGCTGTCTCATCATTTACTTCGGATGCGCGTGTGGTGTCGTTTAGCCGTGGGATAGCGACCGCTGTCCAGGTCGCATGCTTACGTAAGCTTGTAAAAGCTATGTAAGCCAATTTCGGCGTATGGTGCGTTAACTTACATAAATGATGCACAAATTAACCAATCTATTGCCTTATAGCTTGCAGAGCACAAATCCAAAATATGTTTGGCCGTAACTTGCGAGTTGCTAAAGCGGGCAAATTATGCACTTTCACTTTAATAAAAAATCGACTTGTTACCTGTTATCCGGCTCGAAGGACCAATGATAATTCGGGTGGTGGAGCACGGTGCTCGTTCGTTCCAAAAATGTGGTTGGCCGTGGGAAAACGGTTGGCGCAAACGATTCCACAAGTATTAAATAAAAAACAAAAGTTTCATATAATAAATATGTTTAATTATAAACAAATTGGAAACACACTTACCACGTCTGTATCGCAGCGTTGTCGCAAAAGGAGAGAGTGCGCAACTTTTCTGTTAAAGTTTAGTTGCGCGCGAATTAATCTCCGAAAAATAAGAAAAGAAAAGATTGCTCCATCGATACAGACATGGCAAAAGATTGGGCGGAGCGGCGTCAACAACTCTTATTTACTTAAAAGAGTTATCGTCTAATCATATAAACACATCATGTCCGAAAATATTTTTGAAATCTCGGTTTATCAAAAAGCCGTTGGTTTTATTAATTTTTTGAAACTCTTACATACAAAAGATTCTTCTATTCAACATTTTATATATTATATACTATACTTTATATATGTACTTTTTCTAAACATATACAAGCTTAGTTTTCACTAAGACTTTTTGATTCATTCTATACATCTTTAAAATGAGCTCAGACTCAAAAGAATCTAAAACAACTCAGTTGCTAAAAGTTTTCAGAAGAAAAAAGTCCACACCGGCAGAAGCTACACGCTCAAAACAAGGTGCTACAAAACTAAAGAGGTAAAGATATTTCTTATATAAAATTCATTGCTGAGAGTGACAGTTTGATTCGATATTGCACTCGATTTTCATCTTTACCGATTCAAGACAACTCTGAATTAGAAATCAAAAAAGACAATTTAGACAACTTCTGGACACGTCTCCAAGCGGCATATGACGCAATCGCAGGCAATGATTTCTCAACTAAAGCTATTAAGAGCAATTGCACCTACTCCACAACCGAGAGTAGAGCTGCCACAAAGACAAGCCCAAGAGGCAAGTTCAGGCATTCACCTTAAAGTGCCAGTATGCGACACAGATATATTTCATTGTGGTTATGAACAGTGGCCGTTCTTCCGGGACATGTTTACAGCTGTGTACATAAACCATCCTAAATTATCACAACCGCAAAAATTGTATCACCTCAGATACAAAACCAAAGGTCAGGCAGGCGTAATAGTGAAACAGTTCGCTCTCAATGACGAAAAGTTTAATTTTGCTTGGGAAGCTCTAAAAGCACGTCATGAAAGCGGGAGAATATTTGTCGACAAACAGGTGACGATATTAATGAATTTACCAAAAATTCAGAAAGAAACAAGTAAAGAGTTCATAAAGCTTCAATCCACTGTTTCAAATTTTTTGTTTGTTTTATCGACACAGATAATTGCGGCCCCATTCTGGTAAATATATGCACAGCTGCATTACCAGAAAAATCGTTACTTTTGTGGGAGCAATCGCTCTCATCGCGAAGAAAGTGCTCAACGTGGCAAAAAAAAAACAACAAATGAAAGAATTTCTCACTACCCAATATGAAATTGGAGAAAGGGTAGATAAAAAACTAGTCAGAACAAAAAACGTTCATAACGACCTCAATAGAAGCTTCAATAGACCCCAAGCAAGCAGCCACAATAATTCAAATAGAAGCTTTTTTAAAAATCAATCGTTCACATCCGAACAATATAAGCAAACGTGATGCGAACTTTGTAGAGGAGGCCACAAAATAAAATCATGCGAAAAATTCAAAAAAATGAATATTAGCGATCGAAAAAATTTCGTAAGAACTAAAAAACTATACATATACCAACCGTTTGTCACATGCGCATACGCTTAAAGATTGCGAAAGCAAATTTAATTGCGTTTATTGCCATAACAGCCATCATTCTATGTTACATATAACCAATTTTTCGAGCTCACCCCCAAACAATGCAAACGTAAAACGAGCAACCGGATTAGTTGCCACAACAAATTCTGAAAACTGCCAAGAAGCACCATACTGCGCAAAAGTGTTGAAAACCCAAACGCTACATATCGAAAATCACAGTAGGGTACTATTACCCACAGCAGTTGTCTCCATCGAACACAGAGGAGAACTGTTTAAAGCCAGAGTCTTAATAGACCAAGGATCACAACGATCATTTATAGCGTCTGGGGCACAAAACAGGCAACAGTTGCCAACAAAACTGGCCAATTATGAAATCACGGGAATGGGCGGAAGAGTTGTTCAAAACTCCAATAAAATCTGTCCCATTACCCTCTTTTCCCCCAAAGCGCATACAAGCAGAAGCTATTGCCTTACCGCAATTAACCAATATGTTACCCAGCTATCGCATAAATATCCAGCATTGGCAAAAGTTTTCACACCTAAAGCTGGCAGACCCAAACTGCAACATGCTCAAATAGATCTTCTATTAGGCAGCGATCTCATACCACAGATAATACTCGAAGGTATTGAGAAAATTACCAATATACTTCTGGCGCAAAATACCATTTTCGGATGGGTCCTAAGTGGACTATTTGTGGAACCAGTTACAACATTGACAACTCAATTCACAACTGAGAAATTTTTGGGAACTAAAAGAACTCCCCCCATATCAGTCACAACCCCTGAAGATCATTATTGTGAGGATTTTTACAAAGCCACAGTCGTACGATTACCACTTAAGCAACAATTTCCTAACACACTCGCCTTAGGTCACTCTCACACCTCTACAATACAGCAGTTTCTAAGTATGGAAAGGAACCTACTTAAAAAAGGCGAACACAAATTTGAATATGATGGTGTGTTAGAAGAATACCTCCATTTAGATCACATGGAGGAAATAAACCCAGGGGAGAAAATCGTCAACGGCAAATACTACTCTTTTTACCTGCCACATCACGCAGTAGTAAAGCCAGACAAAAAAAACAACAAAAGTAAGATTAGTTTTTAATGCTTTGAAAACCACTAGTTCAGGGAATTAAATGATATCCTATTTACGGGACCCACACTCCAACCAGATTTAATGCTTCTGATATTAAATTGGCGTATATACAAATACGTATTCAATGGGGACGTTGAAAAAATTTATCGGCAAATAATCGTAGATAAAGACGACCAAGATTTTCAACGTATTATATTCTGAAGATCCCCCACCAGTCCTTTACGCGACTTCAAACTAAAAACAGTTACATTTGGCGTTAACTGTGCACCATATTAAGCCATTCGAACTCTCCACGAATTGGCAGACAACACAAAGTCAGAATTTCCTCTGGTAACTGAAGTGTTGAAACCTCAAACGTATGTAGACGATATTTTATCTGGAAGTCACATTCTTCCACAAGCATTCGAGGCCTTATTACAAAAGCCCTCAAATTCGCAGGGTTTCCATTAAAAAAGATTACGGCCAATCCTGCGTTTGGAGTTGATGAAACTATAGAACAATTTTGGATTACGTATAATATTATATTTTACTTTATAAAAAATAATAAAATTTATAACATATTTTGATAAGTTCAGCAAATTTTCGACGCAATTTAGAATATTTTGAATAGTCAGCAACTAAATTAGTTTTTTTAAAAAGTTTAAAAGCACGAGATTTTCTATTTTTAAATTTATATAATTCTTTCGAAACCATAAATTAGAACTCATTTTTTGAGTAACAACATACTTCGAAACATATTTTTCAAATAAGTATAAAATAGTTTCATTAAAGTGGGAATCACTAAATTCAATATTGCCGCTGTAATCTGGCCAAGTTACTTTAGAAAGTTCGTTATTAATCTTCTTAAAATTAGCTTTCGCAAAGTTGAACCGAAAACAAAAATGTTTTGTGTATTATTATGAGCAAAGTTAGCTATGATTTCGATGTCAATTTTCAAAGCAGGATGATACGGGCTCTCTGGGCGAATCAAAGATCACATAGGACAACGGAGAACATTGAAGCGTTATCAACATAAACTAGATCTAAGAGCTTACCAAACTCGTTTGAAATTGCATTAACCAACTCCGACATATCATCAAAGAACGCGTTAAAAAATAAGCGAGTACTAATTAGAATGATGTAATCATCAATAGATTTCCATGATACGCAAGGTAAATTGAAATCTCCCAAAACAATAATGGAATCAGTATTATTAGCCATTGAGAAAACATTATTTATTAACGAAGCATGTGGCATATATACAGATACAGTGTGAGTGAGGCGGTATATAAGATAAAGTTAAGTAGATATGGCCACTATTAGCGCAAATACGAATGCACTTAAATTCTATGAAGTGTGCATGCGGAACATTGACTTCTTCAGATCGAATTGAAGAATGAACAGCAAACAAGACACCACCTCCTTTTCTGTACAGCCGGTCACACATATCTAAAGATTTCGAATTCGTTGTTGAATATTTCATTATCAAAAATGTGAGGCTTTAGCCAAGTTTCTGTGAAAGCAATGATTTTAGTTACAAATCAATGCTGTTTAAATACAAATTAGTAAGTTTTGTATTAAGACCTCTAACATTTTGATAATAAATAATCAGTGAATTATTTTTAAATTAGTTTTTTGTATCCCCGGAACGTCTTGGCATTTTAGTGATAACTACAGGGTGCTTATCACGTTTATGCTAGATTTCGCGCACAAAGACCCCACATGGCCAGAATGAGTTATCAAGTATCAATTGAAAACTGTCAGCGGATTCGTCGATCTTAAACGAAGAAATATCCATGTTGTAATAATCAAAATTAAATTCACGATATCTGTGTCTACCGTTTTTAATTTCGACGATATGTAATCTTTTTATATCATCAACTGTGGTATCCGCAGCAAGTCTTTGAGATAAATAAGTTTTTATTAGCTGATTTGTAGGTATTTGGAGGCGGATCTTAAGATGTTTTCCGCTTACCGTGCTGAGTAACAGTTTTCCGAGTGTCCTGGGCAGTCGGAATCTTCTCTCCTTGAGGACAAGGGGATAAAAGATGAATGAGGTCAATAGTGGGTGGAGGCATTCTTTTTAAGGAAGATACAGTGGTATCTTCATCAGACGGACGTTTACGTTTTGATGAAAACTTTGGATTCTCTTCCTGAATATTTAGACATTGAAATGATTGAAACATCGTTTCATAATGCCTAAATTTTTCAGTCAGGGTTTCAAGCTCTCGATCAATCTCCTTGAAACCATTTCGCGCCTGCTTAAAAACTTTAAACAATTCACTTTCTGTTGGTCTGCATTTTAAGCAAGACCAGCGCAATCCCTTACTATCAAGAATAGAATCCAATATCTTACCTGTCGGTCCAGCACAGTTAAGATGGGCAAGCCTATCACAAAGCAAGCAAGAAACAACGCGTTAAGACTCGCTTTTCACAGAGCAGTTCGGAAAGTTACAAGTCATAATGAACAAAAACAATATTAAACAAAAATATAAAAAATGTTAAATAATAAAAGTAAAAAGAGCAATGACAAAAATATTTATAACAAATGATTGCAATAAAAATACTTGGTTATCAAAGATAACAACCAATTTAGCGAGCAGTTTGAGGAGCACTGTAACACACGAAAAGTAAGAAACTCGCGGACAGCTGTGCGAAGATTGAAACGAATAAAAACAAAAAAGAAATTTAAGTAAGCAATAAAAATTAAAAATGTAGCAGCAAAAACTAGTTGACAATGTCTCGGTGCAATAAATTAAAATTAGCCAACACACAATTAAACCATTTCTCTCACAGAGTAATATGGACGTGGGTATGGCATCATCCTCAACGCAAACCATGCGTTCGACAGTTTCCGCTCCTCGCTCTGAAGCTGCCCTAATAGCAGCACCTCGGACCACCACTGCACCGACAGCGCTTTGAATAACGACAGGCTCCACCGCGACGATGGCCCCGCGTCAAAGCACACCGGCATCACCCGCATTACCAGCGGAACTGCAACGCCTTCGATGTCCACTATGTCGCCGCCCGCATCGGCAATCGCACTGCGGTATCTTTAAAGGCATGCCGCCGGTGCAACGCCAGCAGGTGGCACAGGCGCACGGGTATTGCCAATTTCCTGTCACTTTCCGACGCAACTCAGGAGTGCCCATAAAACAATTGTTGCCAAATCTGTGTGCGGACTCATCATATGCTGTCACCGGCTCCTCGCACCAGCGGTAACGTCAGGCGTTCTCAAAGAACTCCTTTGACGGCATACCGCCGGTGTGGACCCTATCTGGCAGAATCCCGTCCCTGGCGCCAAAACCAGGCAACATCAACACGGCGCTATCAGCTTAGGCCGCAATCCCGCAGGCTAACAGGTCTCAGCAGCGTTATAGCTACGCTACAGCGGCTTCTAGGCTAAATACTCGAATAGGGGGCCCGGGATGGCTAAATGAGTAGCGATGTCACATCACATTTACATCAGTTCACCACACCGAATCAAAAGCACGCATTAACCTCATCACGCGAGAGAACATTACACATTAGCACACATACATGCACATGCACCAAAACATGACGACACCATCCAGCATTCCAATTAGAACATGTTTAAATGAGTTAATCCTCCCCCACCCTAACCAGGAAAAACTGGCGCACCTTAAGGACAAACACACATCACCACACAACACCAAAACAACTCACCACACCAGTACCCACTAAACAAAAAGGATGGGCAACGGGAAAGCAGCACGCACTCCGTTACATACAATTCGCACGTCAACATTCGTTACTTTCACTTCGACCATTAACATATTCTACACTGCGCGGCGTCAACATACGTTCCGATTATTCACCGATCCTGAGTGTTACGTTAATTCGAGTCACCAGAGCTGAGTCAAGTCATCGATCCATCAGTAACCACCGGACTACTTTTGCAAAAAACATTCGAGCCGTAGTGAGAGGTACTATGGACTAATGTAACAGTTAAAAAAAAAACAAAACAAAATTTTGAAACCAAAACTAAAGGAATTGTGCGGTGAACAAACCACAAAACAAAAGTGCAGTACCAAACAAAATGCAAATAAAACAAACAAAAAACTAGAAACAATACCCATATATACATATATGTATATAACAACCTATATGCATATGGCTATACATACAATAGTAAGGTAACAAAAAAATGTGATAGAAAACATTGATGGGAAGTGACAAACACAGAAAGAAATTACACGAAAAAAAACAAAACAATTTCAACAAACAAAAACCTAAGCACAAAACATAAATCGGGCGCGAAAAACTAAAGCACTTATAAAACGAAACAAACGGACGTTAAACCAAATATGCAAGTAGTACATACATACAACAAAACAACAGCACGAGGAAGTAGCCAGCTGGAGCAGAGGAATTGGAGCAAACGAACGGCCATATTAAACTTTGGAATATTCCTTAAAAATCTAAGTGAGCGTATTAATTTCACCTCAAATTTAGTATATGCACATATGTATGGAGGATGTAGTCATGTGTAGAGGAGGATGGAGTCATGTGTAGAAGTTCACGCAAGTAAGGAAAGTTCTCTGATCGCCATTCATTTGGGAGTGGCCAGAAACGATTCTTTTACATATGACTCAAGCAGCTCACGACTTCCGGTCTCTGACCAAGTATCCTCTGGGTAGCCTAAGAACATCCGTTTGAAGGCGAGCTAAAGTGAGAAAGCGAACTATCCCCTACTTAGGGTTGTGCGCTGGGTTTGGGACCCGCCAAGTAAAAAAGCACACCAATGAAAACCAACAATCAGCCTCGGATGAGAGATCCCCCTTTTGATGACGACCACGGCAAACGAAATAAGGACTACGAATTGAGGGCATGCACCTGGAATGTCCGGTCCCTTAATTGGGAAAGTGCCGCCGCCCAGATTGTTGATGTCCTCGTGAAAATAAAGGCTGACATCACCGCCGTCCAAGAAATGCGATGGACGGGACAAGGACAAAGACGAGGAGGTCCTTGTGACATTTACTACAGTGGCCATATAAAGGAGCGCAAGTTTGGTGTTGGATTCGTGGTGGGAGAGAGACTCCGTCACCGAGTACTATCATTCACTCCAGAGAATGAACGTCTAGCCACAATCCGCATCAAAGCGAGGTTCTCCAACATATCGCTGATTTGCGTCCACGCCCCGACGGAAGAGAAGGACGATATGACCAAAGATGCCTTTTATGAGTGCTTGGAGCGCACTTGTGAGAAATGCCCCCGCCACGATGTCAAAATCGTGCTTGGCGACTTTAACACCAGGGTGGGCAAAGAAGGTAACTTTGGCACTACGGTCGGTAAATTCAGCCTCCACGAGGAAACATTCCCAAATGGGTTGAGGCTGATCGACTTCGCCGGGGCCCGAAATATGGTTATCTGTAGTACTTAGATTCCTGCATAAGAAGATACATCAAGCTACCTGGCTGTCTCCGGATCGAAAAACCACCAACCAGATCGATAATGTTGTGATAGACGGAAGACACGTCTCCAGTGTTTTAGATGTGCGTGCGCTCCGAGGTCCTAACATCGACTCGGATCACTATATTGTTGCAGCCAAAATTCGCACCCGCCTCTGTGCAGCAAAAAACGCACGCCAAACCAAATACAAGGAAGGTTCGACGTCGAGAAGCTGCAATCACAACAGACAGCCGAACGTTTTTCCCTACTCGGCTTGCACTCCTGCCTCTAAAGAGCACTCGTCAACAACTCGGTATAAGGGAAGTGTGGGACGGCATTTCAAACTCCTTACGTAAAAGCTGCAACCGAAACCATTGGTTTTCGGAAAGTGCAAAAGAACAGCTGGTACGACGATTAGTGCCGTGTCGCAGCGGAGAGAAAACAGGCTGCCTACCTCGCAACGTTACGATCGACCGCAACACGTGCGGGATGGGATAGATACCGAGAGTTGAAGAGGGAAGCAAGACGCATTTGTAGACAGGAAAAGAAAGAGGCCGAAATGCGTCAGTTCGAAGAGCTTGATAAGCTGGCCGACAGGGGTAATGCTCGAAAATTCTACGAAAAGATGCGGCGGCTTACAGAAGGTTTCAAGACCGGAGCATACTCTTGTAGAACCCCCAAAGGTGATCTAGTCACCGATGCCCAAAGCATACTTAAATTATGGAGGGAACACTTCTCCAGCCTGCTGAATGGCAGTGAACGTACAACGCCAGGAGAAGGCGAACCCGATTCCCCAATCGATGACGATGGAGCAGACGTTCCATTGCCCGACCATGAAGAGGTTCGAATAGCAATTGCCCGCCTAAAAGAACAAAAAATGCGGCAGGGGCCGTCGGATTGCCGGCCGAGCTATTCAAACACGGCGGCGAAGAACTGGTAAGGAGCACGCATCAGCTTCTTTGTAAAATATGGTCGGACGAACGATGCCCAATCCATAAAAAAGGAGACCCCACAATCTGCGCCAACTACCGTGGGATTAGCCTCCTCAACATCGCATATAAGGTTCTGTCGAGCGTATTGTGTGAAAGATTAAAGCCCCCCGTCAACAAACTGATTGGACCTTATCAGTGTGGCTTTAGACCTGATAAATCAACCACCGACCAGATATTCACCATGCGCCAAATCTTGGAAAAGACCCGTGAAAGAAAAATCGACACACACCACCTATTCGTCGATTTCAAAGCTGCTTTCGAACGAAAGGAGCTGCCTTTATGACGCGATGTGTGAATTTGGTATCCCCGCAAAACTAATACGGCTGTGTAAACTGATGTTGAGCAACACCCAAAGCTCCGTCAGGATCGGGAAGGACCTCTCCCAGCCGTTGGATACCAAACGAGGTTTCAGCAAAGCGAATCCCTATCGTGCGACTTCTTCAATCTGCTGCTGGAGAAAATTATTCGAGCTGCAGAACTTAATAGAGCAGGTACTATTTTTTTTAAGAGTGTACAGCTGCTGGCGTATGCCGATGACATTTTATATCATCGGCCTCAACACCCTCGCTGTTAGTTCTGCTTTCTCCAGGCTGTGAACGAGGGCAAGACGAAATATCTCCTGTCATCAAACAAACAGTCGAGGCACTCGCGACTTGGCTCCTACGTCACTGTTGACAGTCATAACTTTGAAGTTGTAGATAATTTCGTCTATCTTGGAACCAGCGTAAACACCACCAACAATGTCAGCCTGGAAATTCAACGCAGGATTACTCTTGCCAACAGGTGCTACTTTGGACTGAGTAGGCAATTGAAAAGTAAAGTCCTCTCTCGACGAACAAAAGCCAAACTCTATAAGTCGCTCATAATTCCCGTCCTGCTTTATGGTGCAGAGGCTTGGACGATGACAACAACCGATAAGTCGACCTTAAGAGTTTTCGAGAGAAAAGTTCTGCGAAAGATTTATGGTCCTTTGCGCGTTGGCCACGGCGAATATCGCATTCGATGGAAGGATGAGCTGTACGAGATATACGACGACATTGACACAGTTCAGCGAATTAAAAGACAGCGGCTACGCTGGCTAGGTCAACTTATCCAGATGAATGAAAACACTCCAGCTCTGAAAGTATTCGACGAAGTACCCGCCGGGGGAAGCAGAGGAAGAGGAAGACCTCCACCCCGTTGGAAGGACCAAGTGGAGAAGGACCTGGCTGCGCTTGGAATATCCAATTGGCGCCAAGTAGCGAAGAGAAGAAACGCCTGGCGCGCTGTTATTGACTCGGCTATAATCGCGTAAGCGGTGCCTACGCCAGTAAAGACATATGTATATATGTTCTAAGTTACGGTTTTCCTATTTAAAACCTAACGAAAAATCAACCTCATCTGCTTTAATTCACGGCAATGTTATACGGCTTAATAATCCAAGAAAGCATAAATCAAAAACGAAAAGAGAAACAAAAACAAACATGCATACATACATATATGCAAAATTCCGTACGTTTCTAAACATAATTATAATATACTAGGTGGGCCCGTACGCGCCTTGCGCAACAAAAAAAAAACACAAAAATGGTTTCAAACCTTTTATTAGTCCAGGTCCAGGATTTTTCAAACCTTTTTCTAAAGTTTTGAAGTTTTCTTCATACAAACTTACATATGTCGAATTTCTGAAAATTTGAGAAAAAGCAATATTTAACTTTTTTTTATAAATATGACCCAATGACCACAAAACCATCAATCAGTAGTAATAGATATATGTATATGTTTTTAGCTATGTTCGATATGTACATGTATTTATTAACTTAACATTTTTTTACAAAACTTCCTTAAATACAATATTCGACGTAAAAATAAATTCATTTTCAATTTTTTGCGTGAATGTCGCTTGGGCTGAAAAAGTGATATCTTCGAATCGCCTGACTCTAGAAAAGGCCACATATTACTGTCCATATGAAAATACTGGGCTAGGTAAATATAAACCGGCTTTATCGAATGTTTGACCTTGGGCTTTGTTTATAGTCATAGCGAAAACGGCTTTTAAAGGAAACTGTTTTCTAGTCATCTGGAAGGTACAGTTGGATCTGAAGGAGTTAGTTTAACTCGCGGTATGATAGCTATTTTTCTCGAATCGATTAATTTGACAGTTATTGCGTTCTCGCCTAAATGGCTGACACCATCCTGGTACCATCTTTGGCATTAAGATTACGAATCAACATAACGATTGTATTTTTCTTCAAAAATAGTTTATGTGGAAGTAAGCCGGAAGGATTTAGAGAATTAAGAAACTCAGTTGGATAACACTGAGCATCATAACTTTCATTTTTTTTTTCGACTGTATCGCAACTTAGATGAATTTTAATATCCCCGGGCAATAACTTTGATACTATATACTCAATAAAAGTCGAGCATTCGTAATTTTTTGGACATAAAATAGCTGTTGAGTAAAGCTGAGATATGTTACTGTCATTTATTTCATTTGTGCTGTAAACCTTAACAGTTAGGTTATCATAATCAACGTAGTAATGTCGTGGACTTTTAATAGTATCTTCGGATATTTCATGTCGGATTTCTAAGTCACCATTTCCCAGTTTGAGTAGCCGGTTTTTCAACTCAGGGTCATTATTGGCTCGCATATTTTGAACTAATCTACGAATTTTCACCTTTGACAACGGTGAGCGTTTAATGCAATTTTCAATAATTGAAGTTCTGGTGGCATGTCTAACAACTGGAAGAACTTGTCCAAAATCACCTCCAAATACAAATAATTTCCCCCAAATGGCAAATTTGGATTATCTTTGAAAAGCTTATCAACAATGGTTAATGCATCCTTAGGTACCATAGATACTTCGTCCCAAATAAATAAATCTGTTTTCCGTAAAAGCTGTGCTTCTTTTGGGCTGGGCCGCATAGATGACACTGAAGTATCTAAAATAGGCACAGGTAGCTTAAAAAGAGTATGTGAAGTTCGTCCCCTAGGTAACAGATTCGCAGCAATGCCTGTCCATGCAACTGGTACCACCTTATTTTCCCCTCGTAGGATGTGACATAGCGTAGTGTAAATAAATGTTTTTCCTGAACCACCTGGTCCGTGAATGAAATAGCAATTTGGAGATTCATTTCTAACCGAACTCAAGACTTCTTCCACTATTAACGTTTGCTCTTGAAGCTAAAAGCTTCTTGTCCATGTTGACGTTCTTGTTCAACGTTGTAGAGTATGTTAGGCTGGTCAACTATAGTTGGTTGTGGTAAGCAAAAGTGTCCTGCCATGCATTTTAAATATATTTTCTAAATCTAGTAAAGCACGATTGTAGGACTCGTCGCGCTGGTGTTGTTTTTGGTAATCCTCTGATAATGCATCACGAAATATATGCCAAAACTCCAAAATGTTGGTTGGTGAACAGAAAACGCAAATAATTGCAAAACGCCATCTCAACTGAGTTGGCATTTGGTAAGTTACAGCTTTCTGCAAACATTCTTTCCACTCAGCATTGTTACCCACTAAATGCAATTTTTCCGCAGCTGCTTGAAAGCTATCATAGACTACATCATTTACCGTACGTATTTCCGTGCAAGACTTTGGTCCTTTGGTATGGAGAAGTAAAATACGAAGGAAATACCTTTCATAATCCATTGGTTTTACGGTGTACATCCGACCAATGCACTTACTGTTTCTCGCCCTTATACACCATTGCCTTTAGACCATGCGTAGTGTTCGGGAATTTCGTGGTATAAATACTGACGGGTGTCCTCTTCTTCGTTGCAAAGCTTGAAAAACGCTATGAGTTTGAAGTCCTTGCTAATATTGGTTTCACCTTCGCGACCAGCTTGGAAGTAAATCATTTGTTCTTCTTTTAAATGGGCAGGTAGCCGCTCAATAGTATGTGAACGATGAAAGAGTTGGCGCTCATGAAGTCGCCACATTGCCTCTGGAGGACTAACATAACGACAGTCTAAGAATGTATTAACTTCGTCTACATTTACTTCCCTTTGCCCGTCAGAGTTAATGCTCAATTTCAGTGAAGCACAGTCATGACCCTTATAAACGTATTTGTACAAATACTTAACAGATTTAATTGAGGAACAATGCTCGACATTAATGTGAGCCTGATATTTTCGACTTAGGTAAGAATTATACGGTACGATCCAGCGATTGTCGATTTCCTGATTTTCAGTTGTTGCTGTAACATAATTCTCACGACGTCTATAAAGAGGGTAACCATTTACGTTTATGTTTGTTTCACTTCGAAATTCTTTGGGGAACCCTTTTCTACACTGACCGTCTTTCAGACAGGGGCTGTTTGGATTTAAAATACCGCATGGGCCGTGCGTCATAGTTTGCTTTATAATTGTAAAAAGTTGCGGGTCTTCCTCATTGTTTGGAAGCTCGGCAGAAATTAAGGAATCCACATCTTCAAATGAACGGAGCTTGTCGACTTCTCGAAGCATAAGAAAAATATGCGCATGCGTTAGGCCTCATTTTTGGAATTCGTTACAATTGTAGTGAAAATTTTTAAAACATCTTCAAAGTCGATTGCTTCTAATACATGATTTTCTATTGCCATGACAGCTAGACTATTTAAGCGATTCTGAGTCATTGATGAACGTAGACAGTTCTTAACCAATTTTAATTTTGAAAAGCTACGTTTACCTGTAGCATTTGTTATCATCAGACATCTATATATTTTCAAGGCTGTCATGACATTAAGAAATGAAGATTGTGACATATTATCAACAATTATTTTTAAGGCTCCTGAGCCGACAAAAAGTTGTTAGATTCTAAATCGTTTAATGTCAGTATAAAATATTTAAAATGTATCATTTCTTCAGCGAAGTCACATTCAATGTCTTCGAAATAACACTTTCTAAACTTTTCACAATTATTCCTCAATTCTTCATCAGATTTTATTAAAAACGTTGTTAGGAATACAAATAAGTTCTGTATTTCTGAGTATGCTTCAAGGAGTTTTTTCCACTGTGCACAAAGCCTATCAAATATTGGCAAATATGTTTCTATTTCAAATTTATCTTGTCCTCTAAACACAACATTTTCTGCATTTCCTTCATAGTATTTTTTTTTTTCGTTTCCTATTACGTTGGTTTTCATCAGTCCATTCAGTATCAATAATCTCATTGGCTTTAGTAAGGTAGTAATCAAAATTATCTCTTTCTGCGATCAAAAAGTCTAACAGCGATTTTAAAAGATTGACTGCAAAAATTAATTCAATTTGTTTGTTTTGTAAAGATATACTAACAGCATTAATCCGCGCTAGAATGACACTCCAAACTACAGACATTACATTTTCTTTTATATTTAAATCCTTTAATAGACACTTAGCTTCGTGAATAACTTCTGGTTTCTGATTTACGTTGTTTATTAGGTTATGTAAAGCTTGCTGTATGCCCTCATATCCATTTGATAAAGCTTTAGTGGCATCAGCTCTAGCACACCACTTTGTGTCAGAAGGCTTCTTCAGAACAAATGATAAACCAGATTTAGTTTTAGTATCTTCTGATAGACATTTAAGCAAAGTCCCGCAACGATAAGTTGACCGCGAGAAAAAATTGTAAAGTGTTTGAATGAATTCGAAAAATGAGATTGCTCCAACGCATCTTTCTACAGCATGTACTCCAACTAGGTTTAGTGAGTGTGCAGCACACGGAGCGTAATGTGCGAGCGGATTATTTTTTTTAATATTCGCTTGAAGCCCATTATAACAACCGGACATATTTGATGCATTGCCGTAAAAAATGTTTTATGTCGATATTAAATTTTTTTTTAACTTATTTAAAAATATGTTAGCCATGCCTTCCCCCGTGTGGCTTTCAATTTGAATGAATGTTAAAAAACGTTCCATTACTTCTCCGCTTAAATTGGAAACATACCTTAAAACTAAAGTCAACTGATCAGTATGTGTTATGTTTGGCGTTGAATCAACACTTAAGGAGAAATACTTGGCGTCAATAACATCCTTCACTATAACATTCACAACTCCGTCGCCCATGATTTCAATAATTTCTTCACAAATGGTATCAGATAAATATGAATTTTTCCCCTTTCCTTGATTTCCATATTTAGATAAGTGTGAACTGAGGAAGGGATCATATTGCGCCAATAGTTCTAAAATACCCAAATAGTTACCATTATGTTGTGAACCAAGTATTTCATTCTGCCCACGAAATGCTAATCCACGAGATGAAATAAATTTTATGACTGACACAATCCGATGACATACATACATTTACCCAATATTCTCTTTCTTTGTTGAATTGAATCTCCAAAAAGGAATTAATCCGTCCAAGAGTACTGCGCCTGCGTATCAATGTCTGCACACATGTTCGATGTGCTTCACTTTTCTCGTGCATTTGAATTCGTTGCGCAGCATTCTTCCAATCAGAAAATCCATTTTGAAATTGTGATTGTTTTTGAGAAACACCAATGCTAAACAGTAAACATTCCCATTAGATGGAGAATACATTAGCCACTGTCTTTTAATTTTGCACCCACTTATATGATTACGAAAAAAAGTAGAACGGGTAAGATTCCGATTTTTTACCGTTGTCATAATGTCGTAATGAAGCAGAAAGGTTACTTTCAAAATGTTGACATTCTTTTGAATCCCTAGTACACCAAAATTCTTGTACTTCGTTTGTGATATTTTTCCATAAACTAATATCACTCTGGTATTCCATTTCTTTTTCCACTGCTAAATTACACTCGGTTATGCAATCTAAGACCGCATCTTCATTTTTCTCTTCTGCACCTTTAAAATTTCTTTCATCTTGTTTTTCGCCAATCTGTTCTATACACTGTACAGTTCTCGGTTCTGGCTCTAAAGTTGATATTGTTGTGGTGGGATGCTGAGATTAATTCTCAGATTTGCGAGTAAAACCATGTT